>CAUYSK010108659.1:0-58349 GCA_963575035.1 Avahi laniger
GCTTTGTATGGAACCAGAAAAGACCTCGTATAGCCAAAGCAATCTTAAGTAAAAAGAACAAACTGGGAGGTATCAGTCTACCAGACTTTAAGCTGTACGACCAGGCTATAGTAACTAAATCAGCTTGATACTGGCACAAGAACAGAGACATTGATCTCTGGAACAGGACTGAGAATCCAAAGATGAAACCATCTGCATATGGTAATCTAATCTTTGACAAAGTTGACAAAAACATATACTGGGAAAAAGAATCTCTTTTCAATTTTACTTAGATTTCTGCTCGCAGGTACATGTGCATGTGAGTGAAATGCCTCGGGTCTTGCCATAGAATTCAATGGCTATAACAAAATGACTAACATTTATTGAGCATATATTTTGTGCCACTTACTCTGCTGAGACCTTTGTATGCATTTTCTCATTTCGTCCTCAGAGCAACTCTGAAAACATGTGTATGTTTTTATCACCATTTTATAGATGAGAAGACCAAGTGTCATCTATAGAAATCTTGCCCAAAGTCCTGCAGCAAATAAATGGCTGAGGTGATGCCTTTCTGACTAGATAATCCACTAACTCAACCATTCTGTCAACATTCCTGTGGAATTTACACTTGCAAAGCACTTATCCAGCCCTCAATTCTTGTGCCCCTTACAAATGGGCATATAGGGATACAGACCATGCCTAAAAGACTCAGAGCACTTTGTCCTGATTCATAGCAGGTAAATGGGAAAGCCAAGGCTTGAACTCCTGATAACAGATGCTGGGCTTTTGCAACACAAACCACATGGACACTGTATTGAAGAAAGACAAAACAAAATACAAGTTTGTCAGTCAGATGCTTCAATGATACAAATATCAAACATGATTGATGATCAGCACAGGTAGACGATAATAAAAATGTTTGGCTGAAAGAGTCATTCTTGAGAGATATCAATAAGAGAGATTTAAAAGCAACCCTGGGAAAAAGAATTTCTGGCTGACAGAGGTGCAGATCAGCACAAAGTTTTTGAAATGCTGCTTAGCAATATGCATCGAGAGTTTTAAGTATGCAGACTGTTTGGTGCAATCATTTTATTTATGCTTTACAATGGCATCTGGCTAGCAGCCCCAGCCAGAGCTGCTGCCATTAAAATGCACATGAAGCCAGAGAAAGAAAGGAAAACCTCCATCAACACTGAAAATTAAGCCTGACAGGAACAATCAGAAAACTTGAAAATCCCAACTCTGCAGCATGGGAAGTAAGCAAAATGCTGGCTTACAGCTATTGGAGACCAAACAGTCTAAGCAATCTCATGTCAGGACATGCGGGAGGGGCTGGAAGAGGCATGCTGCATGCCAGGAGGTGAGGCACCACCTGAAGACAGTGGATGATGGACACAGGAGCAGGAAGAGGAGGAGTCAGAGAGCAAAGCCTGCTGGACTAAAGAACGTCATGGCCTCCATCAGTTCCAAGTGTCGAATGGCCAGGTGGTGAGGGAAAACATTCTACCCCAGTCCTACAGAACCATGCTAGCTAAAGGCCAAATCCTTGTGGAGGTTTCTTTACGAGGAGAATTAAAGGGGAAAGTCAGCCAGAGCTGCTGAAAAATTCTCTAAAACAACTCCCGAATAATACTATCCCAGTAACTCAGAGAATAGGTTACTTACTTAAAATGATTTGTGATAGAAACCAGAAGAAAATTTTAGAAAGCTACTTAGCATCTTTTGTAGTATGAACTAACATAAAATACTAAGTCCTCCACTGACTGAACAGACCCTACTTGGCCAAGGGGACCCCAGAAAAACCTTAAAACTAAATTCCTGGCCATTAAGGGAAGGGAAGTCTGACAGGCCCAGGACAATAAGATACTAAATTGTTAACAGGACTTAATGCCGTGCTGAACAAAGATTAAATCACCTGCTGGCCATCAATTTGAGAATCACTTGATTCTTAAGGTATATTGCAACTTGCCTCTGATTAACAGACTTCCTTATCTTAATTTAAAACATTGTGAGCCTTTACACAAAGCTTTGTTTCTTTAATTAAAAATCAAGCCTCCACTTTGAGATGTCCTTCCTTTTCAGGCCAAATCAATGTATACCTTCTATGTACTGATTTATAATTTTACCTGCAATTCCTGTCCCTAAAATGTATAAAACCAAATGGTAACCCAACTGTGGTGGGCCACTTGCTCAAGACTTCTTGGGCGTGGCTTCCCAGACCATGGTCACACATATTTGGCTCAGAAGAAATTTCTTTATAATTATTTTACAGAGTTTGGGTTTTTCTGTTAATTGGTGAAGAAGAAAGACATGGCTGCTTTGAAATGTGGTGGGGATTTGAGGGACAGGAGGGTAAAACCACAGGAGAGAACAGGATGAGATGAAAAGAGAAAAGAATGAGATGAAAAAAGAGAATGAGCTGAATAAATAAAATGACTGACTTTTTAAAAAATACAGAGGGCACAAAAAGAGGGCATAACACACACAGACAGAATTAGTCTTATGGAGAAAAACTTCAGAAAACTATAATTTCAAAGAAAAAAAATACTGCATGATCTCATTTATATGTGGAATCCAAAAAGGTCAAACTCAAAGCAGAGAGCAGAATGGTGGTTATCAGAGGTGGTGGGGTGGGGGGTGAGGAGGGATGAATGGAGAGATGGTGGTCAAAGGATACAAAGTATAAGCTACGTAGGATTGATAAATTCTAGAGATCTAATGTATAGCACGGTGACTATAGTTAATAACACTGTATTGAAATCTGCTAGGCTGGGTTCTGTGGCTCACACCTGTAATCCCAGCACCTTGGGAGGCCAGAGTGGGAGGACAACTTGAGGCCAGGAGTTTGAGACCAACCTGGGCAACAGTCCTGCAAGAACCCATCTCTACAAAAAACAAAAAAATTATCTGGGTGTGGTGGTGCATATCTGTAGTCCTAGCTACTCAAGAGTCTAAGGAGGGAGGATCACTTGAGCCCAGGAGTTTGAGGTTACAGTGAACTATGACCATGCCACTGTATAGCAGCCAGGGGTGACAGAGAGAGATGAAAGGAAGGAAGGTAGGTAATCGTTTCACTATGTAGATGTATTTCATTATGTATATGTATATCAAACATCACATTGTACACTTTAAATATAAATAATTTTTATTTTAAAATTTTAAACATAACACAATTCACTATTGCAAGGATATGGAAACAACCCAAGTGCCCATCAATTCATGAGTGTATTATTAAAATTTGGTATATGTGTACAATGGAATATTACTCAATTATAAGAAATGATGGTGATCTAGCACCTCTTATATTTTCCTGGATAGAGCTTGAGCCCATCCTCCGAAGTGAGGTATCACAAGAATAGAAGAATAGGCTCCACATGTGCTTGCCATCAAATTGGCACTGACTGATCAACACTATGGTGCTCACACAGTAGTAATATTCTCCAGGGATTAGGGGGTTGGTGGGATAAACTCATAACTAATGGACGCAGTGAGCACTGCAGAGGAGAAGGGCATGCCTCTAACCCTTGCTTAGGTGAGGCAAAGACATAAAATGTAACCAAAATATTTGTACCCTCATAATATCCTGAAATAAAAATAAATATATAAAAAAATCAAAGAAAAAAGAAAATGGTGAAATTAGGTGACAGATATAAAAAAAAATGATCCAACCTAAACATGTTAAGTTTTCTCAAAGAAGACACCAGAAAAATCGGAGCAAAACAATTAAAACACACACACACTCTTTCTTACATACTCTCACACACACATTATTCAGAGTAGAAGCCAAGCCAGTTGCTTCATTTATATCAGGCAAAAGTACAATTAAGGCAATTATTTCTAGACACATGTTGACAGCTGTAAAGAAAATAATCACATATTCAAGGTAGAATTAATAGGTTAACAACAAAAATAATTAGATAGATAGATAAATAAGCTTGTCTCAGACTTCAACACATCATTAAATTACAGAAAATAGTAATGTCTACAGAGTACCAATAAAACAAAAATTTAGAGACCGAGAATTTTTACAAGTTAAAATGTCATTCATTTGTGAATGCAAGAAAAAGTTATTCTCAGATTTGTAAATTTCCAGAAAACATATTTTGAAGATTTTTTTTGAAGATACACACTAGCCAAAAGAAAGGTTATAACTCAAGAATGAAGAAATCAGGGTATAAAAGACTAGTGCTAACTACTGTAATGTGGTCAACATAGAGCCAAGGGTTGGGAATATGGTTATAAAACAAAACAACTGTAAAAAATGATTTGAAGATAACAATTATCAGGCAAAACTATTACACCTTTAATCTGGTAACCAAGCTTATGATTATATTAGTAAAGTTCATGTATGAGGAGGAAAGAAAATTAGGGAGGTAGTACAGGGTATCATTAATAAATTCTTAGTGTAAAAGGTTTGACGCATAGGATTCAAGTTGAGGGAGTCTTAAAGATCAGTGACTCCACGGTTGTCATTTCACAGATTAGGACACTAAGGTCCAGAAAGGGGAAGTCCTGGCCCAAGGTTGTAAATCTATTTCAGGTATTGTGAAAATACAATGCCTTCCTTAATTTTTTACCTTCGATTTAGTGCCATGAGTTTTACTGACAGAATTTCTGGAGAAGAAAACAAATACGAGACTTGCCTTTATTGATCTCCATAAAATCACTGAAGAAGTGTTAATAGAATGGGAAGTATTGACGTCAAAGCTAACAAATGCAACAAGAAATGTTTTTCATAATTTACTTTAACTTAGAAACCAATCAATTGAAACAAATGTTTCCAGTATCCAAAAAATTTTAGGACATAGCAAGTATAACCAGGTCTGGTTCTTTTTTTCTTTCCCCTCCAGGTTACCAAAAAAATATTTAAAATGATTTTGCTTTTTCCACAAGACATTTTTGGGGGGAATTTTAGAAAACAATACCTTTAACTTAAAATTTATTAATTAGTATAGGGCCAATTATAAAAAGACATGCTCTTTCTTAAGACATGCTGTTTGATTTGCTGAGACAGATTTCAACTGTAATTGTTGCCTGCATTATTTGGTGATCAGGATTAACTTCAGACACTTTCATTGTCAATTAAAATGCAAATCAGCCCATATTTTGGTACTCATCAAATGGTCCAAAACTACTTAAGATATTTCATGCCACTAAGTTGTTCATTTTCTCTAGTTCTTTGCTGGCTCTCCGTTTTTAACCTCATTGAGACTTTAAAAGACATCAAATACCGTAGTATGTTTCTAATTTATTTATACTTAAATCATCAAAATGCTCTTTTGTAAGAGTCATTTGATGTCCAAGTATCCTTATGGGGCCTTTTCATTAGCCCTGTCTCTGCCCCGGAAAAAAACAGGAAGTCACAATTTGCCACAATTAAAAAGACCCAGCCAGACAACAAGGTTTGAATTCAGCTCCACGTTGGTCTCAGAACACTGCTGCCTCTCTCCAAGTAGACTTTTTATGTTTAAAAATGTTTCAAACACAGCAAGCTCCTTTAAATTTAAACTTGACAAATGGAAGGCAGAGTTTATGTTAATTACACTTGGATTACAGTTTACCTTCCCTTCAGGTGGGACAAAAAATATCCCTTACAAGGGAAGTATAGGGAGAGTCAGAGTCTTAACTTTGCTACTAAGGTATGTTGATTTCCTTTAAGCTGAATCAAAGTGATTCACTGCCAAAATAAAATGCTAGCAACTATGTAGTCAGAAAAAATAATTCGTAGGGAGAAGTTTCTCAATTTTAAGTTTTTTCCCCATGGATGTAAATTAGACCTTTGGCTTATTATTAACTGTTGGTGGTAAGTTAAGAGAACTGCAGCTGAATAAAAGAAAATGATGTCTTCTCTCCATGTAGATGGAATATATCAGTCTTTTATAAGATTTTGCTCCAAATACCATAATCTACAGGTGCTCTGTTTCCTAAACAAGTCTGAGATTCTCAAAGTTATCAGTCAGGATCTATTCAGGATCCACCAGTTGTTTGAACAGAGATAATATAATACAGAGAATTGTTAATAGGTCTAACATTAACTAGGTAACTGAAAGTGTAAGAAAAAGCAATAAGGTGTCACAGAGGTAGCAATTGCAGGAAGCAGCCATCACTCTTCTAGTTAAGGGACCAAAACAACATGTTTGGAAATAGCAAAATTTAGAAGCTTGCAGAAGGAGCTCCACGGAGATGAAACTCAGGTTTCTCAGCCGGGGTCCCTGTGGCCAGTGCTGGTTTCTCTGACCTCTGAGGATGAGTCCTGAGACCCTGCAGGGGTGGGGAACCTGTGGCCTCAATGCCCCATGTGACCCTCCAGATCCCCAACTGGGCCCCTCAACCAAATCCAAACTTTATTAAAGGATTTGTTCTATAAAATTTGGATTCAGTCATAAGGCTACATTCAAGGATACAGAAGGCCATGTGTGGCCCCAAGGCGACAGGTTCCCCATCCCTGCCTGGAGGGCACATCGGCTGGGTGCTAGTATGTCTGAGGTGAGCACCACAAAGCTAAGATCTGCCAGTGTTGAAAAACTGCCTCTTGCATTCAGCTGCTGTCACAGGAGGAACTGCCGCTGCCCAGAGGAAGAAGCTGGGGTGGCTCACGGGAGCAGGAAGCAGACAGGAAGGCACATCCTTCCCTCTAGCGCCCCCTGCGAACAGAACCTGTCATGGTGCCAGCTGGCAAAGCAGGAATGAGGTTTGCAGGCTCCCAGCCCCTACTCCACAAAGTGGGGTGTAGATAGTGGATTTGGAGGTGGAAGTCTTCTGAGAGATATAGTAATTTAGAAGTACACTTGAGCCGCCTAAGAGTTACCCTCCCCATTTTACCCATAAAACAGAAGGCTCAGAAAAGTGAGTGCTGCAACTGGGTCAAATAGCTATTCTTTGGTAAATAATATCAACATTTACCAAATGTTTATGTGCCACATATGTTTCAAAGTGTCTTATATGTGTTAACGCTTTACAAGAACTTTTAAGTCCTAATAATGATCCTATGAGGTAGGTGCCTCTGTTAGCACAATCCTGCATATGAGGAAATTGAGGCACAGAATGGATAAATAGAGTTGAGTAGTAATTTAAACCTAGGCTGTTCAGGTAAGAAATCTATGGTCTTAACCATTACATAATGCCACCATTCCATTATCTGTCTTCATGTATCAACCTGCCTCATTGAAATAATAATAATAGCTAATCTTTATTGAACACCCATGGCTGGGCCCTATTCTAAGAGCATGTGTATGTTAACTAACTAATTCTCATAGCAACTCAATGAAGTAAGTACAATTATTTTTCTTGTTTTACAAATGAGTAAACTGAGGCACAGAGAAGATATGTAAGTAGCCCAAAGTCACAGGCCTAGTAAGAGGCTGGGCTGTCGTTGAATCCAGGCTATCTGGTCATAAACTCATGCCCTCAACCACCATAATAGAATGTATGATAAACCAAGCCTCCATAGCATAGAATTTATGGCATCTCTCCTTGAAAACAGTAAATAGGGCTATAGATAATCAAACTCCCATCATTGTAGACATATTCTATAATGCAGATTTTTTACCAATCAAAACAGTTCTTCTTTTCAGATTTTTACTAGGACTTAAAGAAGCTTTGCTGTATGTCACGCCCATGAAAAGGGAGTTTCACTAAAGATTACACATTTAAGAAAACAGAAAAAGTCTGAGTCAGTGTTTCTTCCTGACCTCAGTAACCTGGTAAGGCTCTCCCTCCAAGAAAAATCAGATTGGAGCAGTAACATTCCGTTGATCCCTATGACTCTGCTCTAGATCTGAGCCATTTGCTGAGAACCCAGACACCAACTGAAGTAGCCAAACATCCAGTTTCTGTGTGCCATTTTTAGCCCATCCTGAGGGGAGTAACACTCCCTGGCAGACATTTTTTTGGGACTTCACTACTCTGAAAATTAAATGAAATGGTCAAAATGCTTTCCAATCTATAAACTGTAATCTACCTCAACACAGCCTTGGCCACTTTCATTCCTGGCCTCCTGCACAAAGCCTGGCCCATAGAAGGGGCTTAATGAGTATTTCTTTGATGAGTGAAAGAATTAATAAATAATCTTTCCACAACACATAAAGATACGCATATATCATAATAATTGGGTGAAAGCATATCTCTCTTGGACTCCAACAAAGAGAGTAAAATCTTTGAAATTATAAAGGTATTTCCAGATAAGGGGAGTGTTTTCTTCTTAAAGGAAATCTCCCAGCTAAAACTCCAAGGACAGTGATTTACTGAATATCTAAAACGTGAGTATACCATGATTTAGAGGAGAGTTATGTTTCTATTTTCCCTTAAAGATTACTCACTCTATTCTTAGTAAAGAATGTAGCTAATGACAGCCAAGATCTTTACAAGTTTACACATTTAGCTTTGAAATAATGCCCATTCCTTTCAATACTTATTCTTTAGCAATATCTTTAGCATAGGTTGAGTCCTTTTGAAGTATTTATTTAAGATCTATTTGTAATCCCTTTCTGCTTAAATATATGTATACACACATTATGTATGCACAAATACCTAATAATTCATTTCTTTCACTAAATTATGTGTGATCTCTACATAGTTATGTTCTTTCTGATCATTTTTTTACTTCCTCCAGCCATATTATTACCAATTTTATACTGGGAAGCTGATCTGTGAAATTTCAAAAAGGAAAGTTTTATGTGAGAAGATTATTTCCTTTTCTAAAGGAAATGTTTTTCATTGTTTTGCAAGAAGAGCATATTTCTCTAAAACCATCTATATATTTGTTAAACCTGTTTTACACACAGCCTATCAGAAACCCATCCACTGTCTAAAGAGAGGTTTATAACTGTTTAATTACACATGCATTCAAACAATTAAAATTAAAATAGTTTTTAACAAAGGAAAAGTGACACATCCTTTTATAATTGAAATACAATGGGAACAAGATCAGAATCTTAGTAAAATTAAATAATGGTAATAATAAATAAATAAAGTGACACAGGAAAGAATATAAGGTTCTAAAAATTAGTAATAAGACTATGCCAAATTACCAATTCTTTTATATTCTGCATTTATTACAGTGCAAGCATTCTTTACAGAAAAATGAGACAACACATTATGCTACAAAGAATATGAAAAAAAGAAGAATGTGAAAACTATCAATAATCCAGGAAAAAATATTGTTAAAATTTTCTAAGTACCCACCTAATCTCTTGTCTATGCACATCCATATGTGCACATAAATAAATGCATAGTTTCCCTTCCCAAAATTTAGCTCATACTGAGCATAATGTTTTACAACCTGCAAGGCCTTTTTAAGCCCTGAAATTCATAACTCAAGCCCTTAAGGCAAACTCTGGAAGAAAGAGAGGAAAGAGCTTGAATAGCAAACTTAAAAGAAAAAGAAAAGGAAGGAAAAGTGGAAGGCAAATGAGATCAAAGAAGATAGAGGATATGGAGCTGAAAGGATATCATAAAGGAAGCAAAAGATAAAGTCGGACTTTTTCAATTTAAACCCCATTTTCTAATTTTCTTAATTGCATCAATGTCGCACTATTGTGCGTATTTGGAAATTCTACTCCACAATTCAGTCTTCCTCTCCTATTTCTCCCCCCTTCTCTGTGGCTGGGTAGTTCACAGCACAGTGTAGAGATGCCAACCACTGGAGCCAAGTTCAATTCCAAATCCAAACATAAGCAATGTTTGTGAGTTGAGACTCTTTGAGGTTCACCCAATTCCAATTTTACCAGTTCCCTCCAGGGAAAGATTTCCCTTTGAAGCTTCTGTGTACCCGAGAGCACTCTGGGATGCAGGTTTGGGTTTCTGGTGGGGGACAATTTACGTATAGAATGAATATGCTCTGTACTTAATCCTCTCATTACCTCCCGTGTACACAGTCTGTGACAGTGTATAGTAAAGTCAGCACTTGAAGGCATCGGCTGGAAAACATTTTCGTTCATATGCACCTAAATTAAAATTTAAAAGCAAATAAAGAATATTGAATTAGCACAGATATTGTAAAGTCAACATGCATGTTGATTTCTTTAGGAATACTCTTGAGCTTAAAAAAAATGTGGGAGGAGGAGAGAGCTTGAAACGAAACTCATTTTAAAATGGTAGTTTTATAATAAAATTGTTAATTGTATCAAGCATTGTCTTGCAGATAAATGCCACAGGCCACAACTTGAAGTGCTTAAAACAACAATAGCAAAAAAAAATTTTCCCAAAGAAAATAACCTACTAACTGAATTAGAGCATGTTTTTAAATATACGGAAAAGGGGGAGTGCAGTTTGAACAAGTTTAAGGGAATCTACCTGGCCTGAAAGACCTGAAAGCTTAACTGGAAAAATAAATAAACTTGGGCTTAAAGCAAACCTGGAATTGGGGGCTGAAAATTGTGCCCATGCTGAGAATGACATGCCAACAAAGCCCACATGTTAGGGAGGCCAGTGGCATTCACTAGTGGCTACATTATCATTTAGGGGGACAAATTGAATTAGAGAAGGAGTCTCTAAATGTGGCTAGGAAACTGAGCCCCTTTTTTTTCTGGCCTCCTGTGAGCCAGCTTCCTCCTCCTCTTATATCGCCTGGTTGAAATGACTTGTGACGAAAAAGCAAGACAAGGCATGGACATTTTCAGTCTGGGGCTTGGTTGACTCCATTCTTAATCCGTTTTATCGTGCATACCTGTGTCAGTGTCTTCTCTCAGATTAGAATTTGGTGGAAGCTGAGAGTTTGCCTCCTTGTTTAACCCTTAGGTACTCCTCCAAGGTTTTCATCATGATGTCACACCCTCAATGTACACTCGGAAAATATCTGGAAAGTATGGCCTCCATTATCATGCCCTTCTTAAATTACTGAAAATAGATTAGCAGTAAGCCTGCAGAATTACATCTCCTGGCCCTCTGTACATCTTTTATTTTATACTCAATTATTCTGCATGCTCCCAGGCAGTTTTACTTAACTGTATGATCACAAAAAAATACTGTTTGGTTGACCCATTATTATAACCTTTTCCAAAATGCATAAATACTTAGAAAATAAATGAAATACTTGCTCTTTGCATTATCCTCCTTTTCTCCCTTTGCAGATCGTAGCATTTGCTTGTCAATTTGGAATATCCATCCTAAAAAATATTCCCACAGTACCCACATTTATTCTTTGATTATATTCTCCCTGGGCTTCTTTAAAAGAAATATACTTTTGACATAATATATATTTGTAAAATAATGGTGTGCACAAAGCAATTTATAAACAAATGTATTCAGTAAATTGAAGTGTACTTTTATGATCAGAAAAATATTCATCTTCTTAAGAACCATACTAAGCTCGCACTATTCACTGAGCCATGAAAGGCAATGAAAAATAAGACAGATAGATCCTTTACCATCCTAAGCAGACTACATTTTTTTTTTTTTTTGCTTAAGGTCGCTAAAATTGCATCTGTATCATCCTGTTATGAGTTGAAATTAGCATGGCTCCAGGTTTTACTTAAATTAGGCAAGAGGCCATGAGAGGACAGATGACAGGATTGTTGATGGGTAATAATTTAAAACTATAAAGTAAGACTGATAGCCCACACAAGATGAATGACAATATAAGATGTGGCAGTTGGTATTATTGTCTCTACAAATTCAGCCCATGGGCAACAGCTGTGGTAGAGAGGAAAGAGTGCCAGCTTTAGGTCAATGGGTCTATCCAGTTTCTGGTCCAGCATATACAGAGGTTAGAAGTCACCACTCTGTCCTAACAAGTTAAAAGGTGAACAAATTGAAAAATCAGCAATTCTTCTTATCTGTCAGAAAAGTAAGGCCACAGTGAAAAACTCTTTGCTTCAAAAACTAGAGAGGCAAGCAGGCAGATCCAGAAAGTCACAACTTACCAAAGCAGAAACACATGAGCAGAAACCTTCTCGGGAACCAGTGCCAGGGAAGGGAAACCTGAGTTGTAATTAATGATTTGCTGGAGGCTCAGTGTGGACATCTCCAAGAGTAAAAAACTACAAGCAGACACAGTCACAGAGGCATCCCCCATACTTTTGTGTTATCTCCAGGAATTCTACCAGGTCCACACAATGGGTACTGGAGAAAAATCTCCTGGTGCTTCTGATAGGGGAAGGAAAGAGGCATCATTTTGAAATATGCCAGAGAATTCTGTTCTTCTTAACAAAGCCTGCCCTCAGGAGGAACTATTTTACCAGAGCCTAACCTGCTGGGGTTTTATCACAGCCTAACCCCCTTGGCAGAAGGGAAATACTCAACTCCAGCTCCCTCTAGCCTTTCTGTTCTACCTAAGGGGTGGGGGGGCCTCAGCCTGGTGAAATTCACTATCCAGGGGCACAGGCTCAACAAAACACTGAGACTTAATCATAGGTCTATAGAACATCTCCCCTCCCAACAACTTACTATTACATTCTTAAAGGCCTATTTACCTCAGTTTTTTTTACCCAGTACATCAATGACCTCCTTTAAATAAAAAATTACAAGGCATAGTAAAAGGCAAAACAAACAAACAACAACAAAAAAAAAACCTACATTGCAAAGAGACTGAACAAGCATTAGAACCAGAGTCAGATATGGCAGGAATATTGAAATTAGCAGACCAGGAATTTTTTAAATTATGATTATTATGTTAAGGGCTTTAGTGGAAAAACTAGACAACATCAAAGGACAAGTGGATAACGTAAGCAAAGAGATAAAAGTTCTAAGAAAGAATCATAAAGAAATGCTAGAGGTGAAAAAACAACTCACTGTAACAGAAATGAAGAATGCCTTTGAAGGCTCATTAGTAAACAAGACACAGTTGGTGAATGAATCTCTGAACTTGATAGGACAATAAAAACTTCCAAAATTGAA
Organism: Avahi laniger; assembly: GCA_963575035.1. Taxonomy (NCBI): domain Eukaryota; kingdom Metazoa; phylum Chordata; class Mammalia; order Primates; family Indriidae; genus Avahi; species Avahi laniger. The sequence continues at coordinate 12,814 of CAUYSK010108659.1, forward strand.
GAACAAAAAGTCCTGAAAAAAATAGAGCAGAATATCCAAGCACTATGAGACAACTACAAAATGTGTAACATACATGTAATAGGAATACCAGAAGGAGAAGAAAAAGAGAAAGACATAGAAACAATATTTGAAGCGTAATCACCAAGAATTTATCCAAATTAATCTCAGATATCAAACCACAACTCCAGGAACCCAAAGAACAAAGAAAGATAAATGCCAAAAGCACTATACCTGAGAATATATTCAAACTTCAGAAAATCAAAGAATATAATCTTGAAAAAAAGCCAAAGAAAAAACCATACTACCTATTGCTATGGTTTGAATGTGTCCCCTCCAAAATTCAAATGTTGAAATTTAATAACCAATTTCCAAGTATTAAGAGATGAGATCTTTAAGAGATGATTAGGCCATGAGGGCTTCTCCCTCACAAATAGAGCTAAGGCCCTTATAAAAGAGACTTCATGCGACATTCAGCCCTTTTACCCTTCTATGCTTTCTGCCATGTAAGGGCACAGTGTTCCTCCCCTCCAGAGCATAAAGGTGCTATCTTGGAAGCAGAAAGCAGCCCTTATGAGACTCAGAACCTGCCAGTGCCTTGGTCTTGAATTTCCCAGCCTCCAGAACTGTGATAAATAAATTTCTGTTCTTTATAAATTACCCAAACTGTAATATTTTGTAATAGCAATACAAACGGTCTAAGACACCTATAAAGGAGCAAGATAAGAATTACATCCAACTTCTCCTCAGGAACCATGCAAGCAAGAAGAGTGAAGTGAAATATTTAAGGTGTTGAGAGGAAAAAAAAAACTCACCAACATAGAATCTGTATCTGAGAAATTATCTTTCAAAAGTGAAGTAGAAATAAAGGCTTTCTCAGACAATAAAAATTGAGGGAAGTTGTGGCCAGTAGATCTGCCTCACAAAAAAAATGTGGAAAGAAATTTTTCAGAGAGAAGGAAAATGATATAGACCAGAAGCTCAGATCTACATAAAGAAAGGAAGAGCATTAGAGAATAAATGAGTGAAGGGAGAATAAAAATTTCCTTTTTCTTAATTGATCTAACAGATAACAGTTTGTTCCAAAATGATAATAGCAACAACATATTCAATTATGTATGTATATATATGCTTATATGTAAGTAAAATAAATGACAGCAATGATACAGGGAATGGGAGGGAAAAATTAGAAATATTTTATTTTCACAAGGTACTTGCACTACCCATAAAGTGATATAGTGTTATTGGAAAGTGGACTTGGATTAGTTGTAAATGTATATTGCAAACTGTAGAACAACCATTTTAAAAAGTTAAAAAATATATATAATTTATATGCTAAGAAAGGAGAGAAAATGGAATAAAATAAAATGCTCAATTAAAACCAAAAAGATAGAAAAGGTGAAGGACAAATATAGGAACAAAGAACAAGAGCAACCAAGAAAAAACAGTAACAAATATGGTAAATATTAATGTAACTTTATAAATATTCACCTTAAAATTCAATGATCTAAATACACTTATTAAAAGACAGAGATTGGCAGAGTGGATTAAAAACCAAGACCCAAGTATATGTTGTCTATAAGAAATCCACTTTAGTCCAGGCGTGGTGGCTCACATCTGTAATCCTATCACTCTGGGAGGCCAATGTGGGAGGGTCTCTTGAGATCAGGAGTTCAAGACCAGCCTGAGCAAAAGTAAGACCCCATCTCTACAAAAATAGAAAAAATTAATGAGATATAGTGATACACACCTGTAGTCCCAGCTACTTAGCTGAAGCAGGAGGATCACTTGAGCCCAGGAGTTTGAGGTTACAGAGAGATATGATGATGCCACTGCACTCTAGCCAGGGGACAGAGCAAAACTCTGTCATGAAAAAGGAAATAAATCCACTTTAAATATAAAAACATGCAGAGATTAAAAGTAAAAGGATAGAAAATGATATACTATGCTAACACTAATCAAAAGAAAACATGAATAGCTATATTAGTTTCAGACCAGCATACTTCAAAACAAGGAAAGGTATCAGGAATAAAGAGGAGCATTATTACATAATGATAAAGTGTTAATATTCCAAGAAAATAGAGTAATTGTTAAAGTGCATGTACCTAACAAGAGTGTCAAAATATGTGAAGGAAAAAAATGAAGGAATTGCAAAGAGAAATAGATGAATCCACTCTTACTGTTGAAGACTTTAACACCTCTCTTTCAGAAATGGACAGATCCAGCGAGTAGAAAATTGATAATCACACAGTTGAACTAAACAGCACCATCAATCAACTGGATATAATTGACATCTGTAGGCTACTTCATCCAACAACAGCAGATTACACAGTGTTCTCCAGCCAACATGGAACCATATTCTGGGACAAACAAAAACAAAAACAAAAACACCTTAACAAATTTAAAAGAATAAAAATCATGCAATGTCTGCTCTCAAGTCACATGGAATTTAACTAGAAACCAATACAAAAAAAAATATGGAAAAATCTCAAAAGATTAAATAAAACACTTCTAAATATCACATGAGTCAAAGAAGAAATCTCAAGAGAAATTTTAAAATATTTCAAACTAAATAAAAATACAGTTTATTAAAGTTTGGGGAGCACAGCAAAAGCAAAGATTAGAGGGAAATTGATAGCATTGACTGAATTTATTAACAAAGAAGAAAGATCTAAAATCAATTATCTAAGTTTCTACCTTAGGAAACTGAAAAAAGAAGAGCAAATAAATCCAAAATAATATGAAGAAAAGAAATAATAAAAATTAGAGCAAAAATCAATAAAATTGAAAATAGGAAATCAATAGCAAAAATCAACAAAACTAAAAGCTGGGTCTTGAAAATATCAATAAAATTGATTAACCTCTAGCCAGGCCAGACTAACCAAGAGAAAAGAGAGAAGACAATAATTCCTAAAATCAGAAATGAAAGAAAGGACATCACTACAAATTCCATGCATATTAAAGGGAAAATAAATACTATGAACAACTCTATGTCCACCAACTTGATAAGCCAGATTACATGGATAAATTCTGTGAAAGAAACAATCTACTAAGTTTGCAGAAGAGGCAATAGACAATGTGAATAGGCCTATATCCACTAATGAAACTGAATCAAAAATTAATAGCCTTCCAAAACAAAAAGCACCAGGCCCAGATGGGGAGAGTGGTAAGTTCTACCAAACATTTAAGGAAGAATTATACCAATTCTACACAATCTTTTTCAGAATATAGAAGCAGAGGGAATACTTCCTAACTCATTCTATGAGACAAGCATTACACTAATACCAAAACCAAACAAAGACATTACAAAACAAGAAAACTATAGGCAAATATCTCTCATGAACATAGGGACAAAAATACTCAACAAAATAGCAAATCAATTCCATAAAGGTGAAAAAGAATTACATGCCATGACTAAACAGGGTGTGTCTCAGGTGTGCAAGACTGGTTTAACATTCAAAAATCAATTAATGTAACATTAACAAGCTGAAGAAAAAAAAATCACATGATCATATCAATAGATGCAGAAAAAGCAATTGATAAAATCCAGCATTTCTTCACGATCAAAAAAAAAAAGAAAGAAAGAAATTCTCAGCAAACTAGGAATAAATGGGAACTTCCTCAACCTGATAAAAAGCATCAACAAAAAACCTACAGCTAATACTATACTTAATTATTAGAAACTCGAAGCTTCCCTGCTATCAAGAACAAGGGAAGGATATCCCATCTTGCCACTGCTTTTCAACATTGTACTGGAGTCCTAGCTAAGACAAGACAAGACAAAACAAGACAGACAAGACAAGACAAGACAAGACAAGACAAGACAAGACAAGACAAGAGTAAAGGTATATAGATTGGGAAGAAAGAAAGAATACTGTCTTTGTTCACAGGTGACATGACTGTCCATGTAGAAAATCCAAAAGAATCTACAATAATAGAAAAGTTAAAAAAAAAAAAAAACCTCCTGAAACTAATAAGTGATCATAACAAGGTTGTAGGATTCAAGGGTAATAACAAAGTCAATCACTTTCCTATATACCAGCAATAAACCAATGTAATTTGAAATTAAAAACACATTACTGCTTACATTTTACATTAACACCTCCCAAAATGAAATAGTTAGATATAAATATGACAAAATGTGTTCAAGATCTATTAAAAATGAAGGAAATCTCAAAATTCTGGTGAAAAATATGAAAGAACTAAATAAATGCAGAAATATTCCATGTTCATGGATAAGAAGATTCAATACTGTAAAGATGTCAGTTCTTCTCAACTTGATTGTTAGTTTCATTGCCATCTCAATCAAAACACCAGCAAGTTACTTTGTAAATATTGACTGATTCCAAAATTTATATGGAGAGGCAAAAAATCTGGAATAGCCAACTCAGTATTAAAGGAGAATAACAAAGTTGGAAGATGGAAAGTACCTGACTTCAAGGTTTACTATAAAGCTACAGTAATCAAGACAGTATGGTTTTGGCAAAAGAATGGACAAATAGATCAATGGAACAGAATAGAGAACCCAGAAATAGACCCACATGAATATAGTCAAGTGATTTTTGACAAAGGAGAAAAGGTAAAATAATGAAGCAAAGACAGTTTTTTCAACAAGTTATACTGGGAAAAAAAATGGATATTCCACATGCAAAAGAATGAATTTAGACACAGACTTTACACACTTTATCAAAATTGACTTAAAATAGATCATAGCCCTAAATGTAAAGCACAAAACTATAAAATTTTTATAAGATAACAAAGTAGATAATCTAATGACCTTGGATATGGTAATGACTCTTTAAATACAACACCAAAGTCATGATACATGAAAGAAATGAGCAATAAGCTGGACTCCATTAAAATCTTAAAATTCTGCTTTTTGAGAGACAAATTCAAGAGAACGAGAAGACAAGCCACAGACTGGGAGAAAATATTTGAAAAAGACATATTTGATAAATGATTGTTATCCAAAATATACAAAGACCTCTTAAAACTCAACAATAAGAAAATGAACAACCTGGGCAAATGCCTGAACAGACATCTCACCAAAGGAAATATACAGATGGCAAGTCAGCATATAAAAAGATGCTCAACATCATATGTAATCAGGAAATTACAAATTAAAAACAATGAGATCCCACTATAAACCTGTTAGAATAGCCAAAATCCTAAACACTTGATAACACCAAATGCTGGTGAGGATGTGGAGCAACAGGAATTAGCTGGTGGGAATGCAAAATGTCACAGCCACTTTGGAAGATACTTCAGAAGTTTCCTACAAAACTAAATAGACACTTTTACCTTATGATCCAACAAATCACATTCCTTGGTCTTTATACAAAGGAGTTGAAACCTATGCGTGTGCGCACACACACACACACACACATCTACACACCTGCACATGGGTGTTTATAGCAACTTTATTCATTATTGCCAAAACTTGGAAGCAACCCAGAGATCCTTCAATAGGTAAGTGGATAAAGAAAACTGTGATACATCCAGACAAGGGAGTATTATGCAGTGATAAAAAGAAATGACATATCAAGCCATGAGAAGACATGGAGGAAACTTAAATGCACATTGCTAAGTGAAAGAAACCAGTCTGAAATGACTACCTACTTATGAGTTCAACTATTTGACATTCCAGAAAAGGCAAAACTATGGAGATAATAAAAAGGTCAGTAGTTACCAGTTATTTGGGAGGAATTAAAACAGTAGTTTCCCTTTATCTGCAAGAGAGAGGTTCCAAGACCCCCAGTGGATGCCTGAAACTACAGAAAGTAACAAACCTTGTATACTTTGTTTTTTCCTATACGTACATATCTATGATAAAGTTTAATTTATAAATTTGGCAAGTAAGAGATTAACAACCATAACTAATAATAAAATAGAACCATTATAATAATATACTATAATAAACACAATGTGACTGCGTTCTCTCTCTCTCAAACTACTGATTGTATTTTACTCATATTGTATTAATACCTACTTTGGACCTCGGTTGACTGAGGGCAACTGAGACCAGGGAAAGCGAAACCGTGGATAAAGGTGGCTATTGCAGGAGAGCACAAGGGATTTTTAGGACAGTGAAACTCTTCTGTATGATACTGTAATGGTGGATGCCTAACATTAGACATTTGTCAAACCCATTAAACTTAACGACAACACAAAGAGCAAACCTTAATGTAAACTATGGAATTTGGGTAATGATGATGCATCAGATGTAGGTTCATCAGTTGTAACAAATGTACCACTCTGGTGGGGGATGTTGACAACGGGAGAGGCTGTGCATGTGTGAGGGCAGGGGAAATACGGGAACTCTGTACTTTCTGCTCAGGTTTGCTGTGAACCTGAAACTGCTGTAAGAAATAAAGTTTATTAATTTAAAAAAAAAAAAAAAGTCCCGGCTGGCTCTGATACTTACTAAGTTGCCCTGAGCTAGTCAACTTATTCAGGCCTTGTAAACTGCTGGCTTTCCAAGAGACTCCAAGAGACTGGGTGTGAGAATACTTCGTAAAGTGCTCTGCTTCCTGCAGAGGCAACCAAACAATTTCTCATCGTTTTCCACTGAGCAAGCATTGGTGGTTGCTAATGTGGAAATACCTCATCCTTTTACGATCTTAAAGAAATTAGCATGAGCTCTAAGAAAATCCCAAACAAAAGCTGGCAAAACCTTGATGGATGCCAAGGAAGCAGCTAGCACCATAAACACCATGGGAGCTCTGCTGGCAAGCCTCTCTCCATGAGCTGCCAAATGCCCATGGTCGGGGAACCTGGCATTTCACTGGAGAAACAGACGCAGGAAAGGAAGGCAGGCCATTCTATCACCCACCTCTGTCCTGAAACAAGAGGACACCTTTGGGGAACTCATTCAGGATCCCACCAGGTTAAGGTGCAGAACCTGAGCCAGGCACCTTGCAGGAATGCAAGGCATGGCCCGATTCTTCAGGATGAAGAATCCAGTAACATAAACATTGTTTTGGTTTTAAACATACTGTTAATTACCATCATTCTCTATTTCTGTAACTTGCTGGACAGAAGCAGTCTTTAATGCCCTTCTAAACTTTTGTCTGTTTGTTTTTGTTTGTTCATTCGTTTTATATTTGTCTGGCTTTCTTGTAGGGCATTTGCCAGGAATTTTTAATGAACCTTAAAATATTTCCATTTTGAAGAGATGGACAATTGTCTTTGGAAAAAGATGAGTGTTGCCAAATGAAAACAGAGGGCAATGACTCTATTTTCTCATCACTAGGCATACCTTTTTCCATTCCTCTGCCTTCCTTTACTATCCTAAACAGGTTTTAAACAACTTATGTAGGATAGCACAAAAAATTCCTTATTACAAAAAACAGTGGTTTTACCTTCCTACATAAGTGGCATGCTGGGTAAGAACAGGAAGTAAAACCCCAAATTGTCTTTGCTCATTCATTTCACATTCTCTTGCCCCCATTCAGAGAGGCTCTGCCCGCTCAGCCTTGGTCAAGGAGGCAGGTGTTACCCCAAGCACTCCTCCTCCGATCCTGGTCCCTGGTTTGGCTTTGGTCAGCCCAACCTGGTGTCTGCGCCCATGAAAGCCTCCTACGCTCAGCAGCACTATGACTTAAGGAGAAACGCAAGCAAGGAGAGATCCTGGCCTTTCCCTCCCATTCTCCATAATTAAGTTTTCCAAGGAAGACAGGAGACCTGTGTCTGTGTATATGGAGCCAAGGCATGTTCAAGACGGAAGTTGCTGGAAAATGATGTCTCTGGAGCTTGTGTGATGGAGGAGCTTCTCCACATGGTATCAGTCATAGAAAGAAATTTCATCTTCATATCTAAATGAGCCTTAAAGTCTAGACTTTAAAATTTACAAACTGATTTTCAGAGACATCCTCTCCATGATCAAATTGACCATCAAATTGAAAGGATTCCATTTCAAATTAGAAACAATTTACATCTATTTTTAAAAATCTAACTATTAGCATTGGAAACTCATTTCAGAACTTTGAAACTGTATACAAGTGGTATATTTTCCAATGAGAAGCTGGCCTGACATTTTCATTTCTTTCAAGGTTGTCAGGGTAAAAAGTAGGGTAATGCTGCCATTCATTCACAGATCTCTTCAACCCAACAGTAGCCTGGATGATGACATCTCTGAACGCTGTGCAGAATAGCTGAGTGTGTAGTCCTGAAGATTCTTACACATTTATACGTTCTTGTAAAATCTCCCTACCCAAAACTTAAAGGTCTACTGACTCACTGACAGCTAACAAAACCTGGGATATCAGTTAGATGTTAGGCTGCCAATCCCAGGAAGAAGGAAGAAATAGAGAGAGAAAAGGGGTGGTGGGGAAGGAAGGAAGGAAGGAAAGGAAAAGAAAAAGGAAGGAAGGAAAGAAGAAATGAAGGGAGGAAAGAAAAAAATGGCATTAATCGGTACATGTTTCCAAGCATGCCAGTTGAAGCTAGTTTTCTGTCTGGATCCAATTCCTTTAAATTCAACAAATATTTATGGAGTACATACTGTGTGCAAGGCATCCCAGTGAAAAATTAGTAGCAAGGTAGTATCCTCAAACCTTTTTTTGAGTAAGTAATTAAAAACAAAACCTAAAACAAGCTACGCAAATGTATGGACCTAAGTCTTCATACTACTTGTGCATAATATGAGTACAACATGGTGGCATATAAGCCCCCAGAGGATTAAAGTTCACAGAAATACAAATCTGACCATTTCCCCATCTTAGTTTAAAATCTTGTTTGAAAAAGAAAAATGTATAGGCTTAGGGCATGGAGCGTACCTGCCTACCAGCTTACTCCCTATCTTGTTTCCTTCCACCTACCCACCCATCTCCCCTCTAAAGTCACCTGTCACTCTGGCCTCAGAAGATAGAATCAATTTGCATTTTAGTACTAGGGTGGAGCTCTCATTGGGAAGTAGGGGCTGTAGATATTTCCTCCTTCCACCACCACCTTCCCCTGTACAAGCACCACCAGCTCTCAGCTGCACGATAGCAGTAGGCTGCTAACTGATCTCACCTTGACCCTTTAAAGTTATTCTCACACAGGAGCCAGAATGGCATTTTCAGTACGTAAGTCAGCTCATGTCACTTACCTTCTTAACACCCTCTAAACTTTGCTCTGGTGGTAAAACCCAGAGTTCTCATCATGACATCAAAGGCCCATGTATTGGCCCCAAGGACCTCTCCGACCTCATCTGCACATTTCCTCCTCGTCTACTATGCCTCACCTTCTCTGTTCCTCACATATACCAAGACATTTCCACGTTAGCAGTCCTTGTCACCACTGTGCCACCTTGCCCAGCTCCCTCTCAGCAGTCCCCATCTCTTCCTTCCAGGCTCAGCTGAAATGTCACAGCTTTTGAGAGGCCTCCCCCAAACACCCGCCTAAGGTAAGCCCTCCCTGGCCTCTTCATCCATTCACTCTCCATCACCTCTCCTGGCTCATTTCCTTCATGGCATTTATGACCTTCTCAAATTTTTTTTTAATTTTTCTCCCTCCCACTGGAATACAAGTCCCATGGGGTCACTACAGTGTCCTCCACACCCCAAGTGCAACCTGCTTTAGAGTAAGCAATCAGTAAATATTTGCTGAATAAATGAAGAAATCCTCTCATTTCCCCACATTTTCTTGCAAGGTTGTGTAGGGATTTAGAGCTGAAATAGTACAGCCCAGAAAGGACCCACAGTCTAGTGGGGATAGAGGTTTAAAAAAAATGTCTAATACAACCAGGAAATTGCTACAATGGAGGGAAGTATGATGTACAAGGGCAGAAAGCACCACAGAGGAGGTAGATTGAGTTGACACTTGGTGGATGAACAGATATTTTACAGGAGGACAAAGGTGAAGGGAGGGCTTGGTGGGGGAATTTCAGCCAGTAGGACTGTCAATCACAGAGGTATGGAAGAAGGAAAGAACATGATATACTTACAGAGTTTAAAATGCATCCATGTTGCTGGATTACAAAGTGCTAGACACTTAGCTATTAAAAATGGTGATAAAAAGCACATGTGTGTTCCTGAGCCTGGGTCCCTAAAATGTTGTCGAGTAACCTTTACTAAGTAGGTGCTCATTAAATATGTTCACAATTCCAACCATTTGTAGGCAACTAATTACCATGTGGTAGATCTGAACCAGATCATGAACAGCTTTACATCCTAGACTAAGGGTGTTTGTTTTATCCTATGGAGAAAGAGGGGGCTGTTAAATAACTGTGAATAGAAGATGGTTTTTGTTTGTTTGTTGTCTTTGCTCTCCCTAAAGCAAAGGGGAGGATTCTCAAAAGAGATTGAGATGACAGAATTGTTTAGGCATTCATGGAAAGAATGCTGTCACTATGACTGGAAAAAGTCTTTTTGGAAGCATATTACAGGTTGAGTTTCCCTTACCCAAAATGCTTGGGACCAGAAGTGTTTCACATTTCAGATTTTATCTGATGTTAAAATATTTGAATATACCTAATGAAATATCTTGGGGAAGGGACCCAAGTCTAAACATGAAATTCATTTATGTTTCATATACACCTTATGCGCATGGCCTGAAGGTAACTTTATATAATATTTTAATAATTTTGTGCGTGAAACAAAGTTTTGGCTGTGTTTTTACTGTACCCATCATATGAGTTAGGTGTAGAATTTTTCACTTGTGACACTGTGTCAGTGCTTGAAAAGTTTCAAATTTTGGAGCATTTCAGATTTTGTATTTTCTTTCTTTTAATTTTTAATTTTTATTTTTCATATTTTCTGTTTAGGGATGCTCGACCTGTATTTGTGTTCACTGATGAAAGATAAAAATTGCAAAGTTTAGCTTTATGTCTGGACCAAATCATAACAGGAAAAAACAATTTGTGCATTTGTTTCCTCATGTGTTTCAAGAAATATAAGCTTACCTGCTCTCCTCTCTCCTCTTCCTAAAACATCCCAGTCTCCAAAATTACCTAAAATCTTTTTTATTAGAAATTCAAAATATGACTAGTTTAAGGATCTGAAACATAGTTACATTTTTCAATTACTAGACTTTTTAGAGCAATTTTAGGTTGCAGAAAAATTGAACAAAAAGTACACAGTTCCCATATTACTTCCCTCTGATCCCACACTTACCGCATTATTAACATTTTGCATTTGTATGGTACATTTATTATAATTGATACAATATTGATACATTATTAGCAAAAGTCCATAGTTTACATTTAGGTTCACTCTTTGAATTATATAGTTCTGTGAGTTTTTGACAAACACATAATACTATGTATTCAGCATTGTAGTATCATACAGAAGAGTTTCACTACCCTAAAAATGCCCTGTGCTTTACCTATTCATTTCTCTGTCTCTCCTTCCAGATGCCTGGTAACGATTAATCTTTTTACTATCTCACATTTTGCCTTTTCTATTAGTAGATTGTCAGTAGTTGGAATCATACAATATGCTGCCTTTTCAGACTGGCTTATTTCCTTTGGTAAAATTCATTTAAGATTCTTCCATAGCTTTTCATGGCTTGTTAACTCATTTCTTTTTATTGCTGAATGATATTCCATTGTCTGGATGTACATAGTTTGCATATCCATTCACCTATTGAAGGACATCTTGGATGCTTCCAAATTTGGGCAATAATGTATAAAGCTGCTATAAGGCTATACAGGGTTTTTTTTGTGTGTGTGTGGACATAAGTTTTCAACTCATTTAAGTAAATACCTAGGAGCTTGATGCTGGATCATATGGTGAGACTATGTTTAGTTTTGCAGGAAACTTCTAAAGTGTCTTTCAAAGTGGCTATACCATTTTGCATTTCCACAGCAATGAATGAGAGTTCCTGTCGCACTACATCCTCACCAGCATTTGATTTTGTGTTTTAGATTTTTGCCATTATAATAGGTGTGTTGTGGTATCTCATTGTTGTTTTAATTCGCAATTCCCCAATGACATATGATATTGAGCCTTTTTTTATGTTGACTTGCTATTTGTATATCTTCTTTGATGAGGTGACTGTTCAGATATTTCCCCATTTTTGATAACCTATTTACTTTGAAATCATTTTAGATTTACAGAAAAGTTGCAGAGAGAGATTTCTTATATACCCTCCCCTTAGATTCCCCTAATGTTAGCATCTTACATAATCATGGTACATTTTTCAAGACTAAGAAATTAACATTGGTATAATATTATTAATATTAGCTAAATTTATAGTCTTTATTCAGACATCATTAGTTTTTCCACTAATGTTTTTTGCTGTTATTTTTCCAGTATCCAATCCAGGATACCATTTTGCATTTAGTTTTCATAGCTCCTTAGTTTATTCTGGCTTGAGATAGTTTCTTAGTCTTTTCCTGTTTTTTCATGCTTATATTCCTTTCAGTTCAGATCAGTTTATCTGGAACTGGGTGATATCAGCAAAAATGGTGGAGTAAAGACCTCCAACAATTTTCTTCTCCATAAATCAGGAGGAAAACTAGCAAAAATTATCTGAATCAACCTTTTTCAGAACTCTGAAATTAATCAAAAACTTGCAGCATTTAGGGATTAGTAATTCCAAAAAACTCTGAATTTCACCAAGAACAATGAGGCTTGTACCATTTTTAACTTGCTCTAGACCCATCCCTCCTTCTCCAATTCCATGATTTCCTTGAAAACCAGCAGCCCAACAGTCACTGAAAAGAAAAGAACAAGATTCAAGCTCCTTAAGAGCCTCATTTCCCTCAAATTGCCATTATTTGACCTGTCTGATGGTTCCCTTGAAGACTGCTCTTACAAGGTTGTCTTTGTTTGATCTAACTTGGAGCTAGTATAGTGTAAAAAGCCTTGTCCCTGGGAGCATTTGTCAAAAAAAAAGAAAAAAATTACAGGCAATTGTTTTAACTTTGCAACTGCCTGGGTTAGTGGATAACAATTAGGGAAAACAATAAACTACTTGAAAAGCTTAAGAGAAAAAGCTGTCAGATGAGATGCCCTAGGGCTTTAAAAAGCTCTAACACATTTCTGAGAATCTAGAAGGCCTTGTACTGGGCTATGTGCACGCTCAAGGAAAACCTGAGACGGCTCTAAGTTAGTGCCTCTAGTGTATCTTGTGGCTGTGCAGAAGCAGAAAGTGAAGATTAAAGCTGAATTGTAAACTGCTTGGCTGAGTGTCGTAAATCAGAGCCCCTAACCAAATACTGGGAGACATTAGTTCCAAGCATTTGAGGAAGTCTCTGTCCAATTATTAGCTGACCAGTAAACTTACTGAATATAGACTTCAGAGGCCACAGATAACATAGAATACAGTCTTTACAGAGTCTAGTAGTTTAGAAAATCATTAATCAAATAATAGAGTTGGTTTAGAAAAGTCATTGAACAAACAACTAATACAAAAAGCAGCAACAATAAACCTTGAAAAGGAGAAAAAAAATTGATTTCCAGAGTAGTCACATTATATTATTTTAAATGTCCAGTTTGAGACAAAAAAAAAAATTGAAACGTGCAAAAAACACCAAGAAAGTATGGCCCATACAAAGAAATAAAGCAATCAATAGAAACTGTCCCTGAAGAAGCCCAGAGTTTAAGTAAGTTAATCACTAAAGGAAAATATGAGAACAATGTGTCACCAAATACATAATATCAGTAAAGAGATATAAATTATTTTCAATGAACAAGATAGAAATTCTAGAGTATTAAAAAAATGGAACGAAAAATAGCCAGAAGGACTCAATGAAAGATTTGAGCAAGAAGAAGAAAGAATCAAGGAACTTGAGCTAATATTAATTGAGATTACCCAGTCTGAGTAACAGAAAGAAAAAGGAATGAAGAAAATGAAAGGGTTTCATAGGCCTGTTGAACACTGCTAAGCATACTAACATATGCATAGGACAGTCTTAGATGGAGAGGAGAGAGACAAAGGGCAAAATTAATATTTGAAGAATTAATCACCAAAAACTTTCCAAATTTGATGAAAAACACTAATCTACACATCCACGAACCTTAACAAACTCCAAGAAGAATAAACTCAAGGATATACTGAACTAGCCATATCATATTTAAAATCATTAGAAAATATCTCTTTAATACTGAAAAGGCAATAGTGGCAGAATGCAAGAACAGCAATAACAATGACAACAAAAACCCATAAGAAAAAAGAAAATAGATAGAAAATGGCAAGTGTCAATCCTACCTTATCAGTGATTACATTAAATGTAAATGGATTAAGTGCTCCGATTAAAAGGTGGGAACTGGCAAAATAAATTTTAAAAAATGATCCAACTATATGTTGTCTATAAAAGAGACACTATAATTCAAAGACACAAATATACTGAAAGCAAAATGATGGGAAAATATATACAGTGCAAACAGGAACCAAAAGACATCTGGAGTGCCTATACTAATATTGGACAAAATAGATTTTAAGTCATAAATTGTTATTAGAGACAAATAAAAACATGTTATGATGACAAAGAGGTCTGTCAAGAAGATATAAATATTATAAACATACATGTATATAGCAACAGAACTCCAAAATACATGAAACAAAAACCGACAGAACTAAAGGAAGAAATGTACAGTTTAATAATAATGGTTGGAGTCTTCAATAACAAACTTTCAATAATGGATAGAACAACAAAAGATCAACAATAAAATAGAAGACAGGAAGAACACCATAAACCAACTAAATTTAACAGACATTTATAAAACACTCAATTCAATAGCAGCAGAACAAACATTCTTCTTAAGAGCACATAGAACATTCTTTATAATAAAACATTTTAGGTCATAAAATCAGTGTCAGTGAATTTAAAAGGATTGAAATCATACAAGGTATATTCTCTGAACTCAATGAAATGATATTAGAAGTCAATATGGGAAGGAAATTTAAGAAATTCACAAATACAGAAAAATAAATGACACATTCCTAAATAACCAGTGGATTAAAAAGAAATCAAAAGATAAACAAGAAAACATTTTGAGATACCAAATCTTATGTGATGCATCTACAACTGTGCTTAGAGGAAAAATTATAGCTGTACCCATTTATACTGAAAAAAGAAGAAAGTTCTCAAATTAATTATCTAATCTTTCATCTTAGAAAACTAGAAAACGACAAGCAACCTTAACCCAAAGCAAATAGAAAGAAAGAAATAATAAAAATTAGAGCAGAAATAAATGAAATAGAGAATACAAAAAAATAGAGAAAATCAATGAAATGAAAGTTGGTTCCCCGAAAAGATCAACAAAATTGACAAACCTGGCCGGGCGCGGAGGCTTACGCCTGTAATCCTAGCTCTCTGGGAGGCCGAGGTGGGCGGATTGTTTGAGCTCAGGAGTTCGAAACCAGCCTGAGCAAGAGCGAGACCCCGTCTCCATTAAATATAGAAAGAAATTAATTGGACAACTAAAAATACATAGAAAAAATTAGCTGGGCATGGTGGCACATGCCTGTAGTCCCAGCTACTTGGGAGGCTGAGGTAGGAGGATTGCTTGAGCCCAGGAGTTTGAGGTTGCTGTGAGCTAGGATGACGCCACAGCACTCTAGCCCAGGCAACACATTGAGACTCTGTCTCAAAAAAAAAAAAAAAAATTGACAAACCTTTACTTAGATTGACCTAGAAAAAAACAAAGATGACTCAAATTACTAAAGTCAGAAATAATAAAGAGGACATTATTTTTGATTTTATAGAAATAAAAGGATAAAAAATGAATACTATGATGTATGCCAACAAAAAAGGTAATCTAGATAAAAAGGACAAATTCCTAGAAAAACACAAACTACCAATACCAACACAAGAATCAGTAGATTATCTGAACCTATAGCAAGTAAAAAGATGAAATTATTAATCAAATCAGCTTATTGGATTTGTCAGATATGCCTCAATATTTTCATTTTTAACTACATTTCTTTGGTCAGTTGTGAAGATTTGCAAGATTTGATATAAAATGTATTGCCCCTCTAGGTAGAGTGAATAATACGTGAACAACACAAAGATAATGGTCATCAAAATTGATTACTTTAATGTCCAATTTGCTATAACATTGGTTATTTTGTCCCCACACCCCAAAGAAGCAAATAAGCATTTGTAATTCTCTTTTTTTTTTTTTTTTTGAGACAGAGTCTCACTCTGTTGCCCAGGCTAGAGTGCCGTGGCAACCTCAAACTCCTGGGCTCAAGCGATCCTTCTGTCACAGTCTCCCAAGTAGCTGGGACTACAGGCATGCACCACCATGCCTGGCTAATTTTTTCTATATATTTTTAGTTGTCCAGCTAATTTCTTTCTATTTGTAGCAGAGATGGGGTCTCCCTCTTGCTTAGGCTGGTTTCGAACTCCTGAGCTCAAATGAGCCACCCGTCTCAGCCTCCCAGAGTGCTAGGATTACAGGCATGAGCCACCGCACCCAGCCTATAATTCTCTTTCAGGTTTCAGGACTTGAAAGAATTCAAACTGAGCTAGTGCTTAATCTCCATGAAATCAACAAGACAGTGGCTTTTGGAGTCAAGCCTAGGGGAATATTCTAGTTACTTTGCTTGCATTGTCTGCGAGACCTAAAACAAGTCTCTGAGAATCCATTTCCTCATTTTATGGGACACTATAGAAATAACATTTCTTTCTTCTACTATTATAAAGAAAAACTGAGGTAGCAACTAAAAGCACATAGCCTTGCCATCAATATGGTATCTATTGATTACCTACTAAGTGCCTGGTACTCTGCTGCGTCAAAGGATTATAAGCAAAACATGGCTTCTTCATGGATATGACAGTGTTGTTGGGAAGATACTTTCAATAACAATTAATATCCTTTTCTTCATTTCTGTGCTTACCGTGGAATTATAAATTAAAAACTTTAGAATATCCTGGTTAACTGTGAAAATGATTGATGACTATTTTACAGGTGGTGAAATGTAGATTAGTAATATTTTTATCCTCTCTTATGAGAGATTCTTTATTGGTCTCCTGAGTATGGAGAGTAGAAAAAAACATTGTAAAGGTTGGGTAAATATATCAAGTTCCTGTACTTAATGAATGAAATAAAATGAAATATGTAGAAGGGCTTAGATATTTCCTAACAAATTATAGGTACTGGATCAGGTTTGTAGAATTCCTATCTGTATGAGCCATTTTGAAAATAATTCACCAACATATTCTGCAGATCTGAAATTTGATTATAAGAACAAAGAACTCTGGAACCCAAAGTACAAGGATTAAGGAGAAGTCACAGGCTAGAAGACAGACACACTCCAAATGAGGTTTTACCTGGGGCAGAGCTCAAATGTGCAAAAAGAGATGGTAAGATCTTTATGACAGAGAAAATTTAAAGAACTTTCCAGCTCTGGGGAAAGTCATGCTTAAAGTAAGTGACAAATGGCAATCTGTCTTGGTGAGTAGCTTTTACCAATCCCACAGACACAAGCAAGGAAAACAATAAAGTTAATTGGAATATCCCAATTTCAATTTGATGACAACTTCTGGTTATAAGAAGAAATGCTTTCCTCAGAGGATTTCCAAGTTTTTGGGCTGACACTTGCCCTAACTCTGAACTATACATAGCACCACCTAGTGAAATAACTTAGAATACTTGTATTTTTAAAACTCAAAACTAAGAAATGGTTAAAAACATAAATCCATGAAAGTTGTGTTCTTCTACAGATGGAATAGGAAAAAGTTTGCCTATGTTCTTATCTGAAATACATTTTTAAACTCTTGGATAATATAAGGATGTTTTTAATTCAGTCACTTGATATAGTGATCATCTCAAGGTGTTGGCTTGGCGTTACGCGGAGAGGAATGCTACAGTAAGAAAGAATAGAAAAGGCTGGCTGTGGGGGTGATAATTGGGGCTGACCTGGGGCCTATGAATTCCTAACTGAGAAGAGAATGTGTAATGGTGTGCTGGAGCCAGCTAGTGCCGCTGGAAAGAGCCAATTGTGTACATCTCTTTCCAACTTCTTCCTCACTGGTGGCTTAAAATCAGCTGAGGTGGGAGTATTTACATAATGGAATTTGGCAAATGCTACAAATCAAGGCTACCCACCCCCAGAGAGCCTGTTGTTAAACACTTATCAGCACACCACTGGAACATAGCAACATCTGATCCTCCCAGTTGACTGCAGTCCTTAACAGATGGAGGCCAGGAAGAGGAACTGGTAGTGGGCAGGGACCCACTAGCCAAAGAAATTTGAGTCTAAATGGCATGTAGTCGGTGTGCTAACTAGTGGCTGCTAAGCCCTTGTCAAAAGTGTCAAAATGGCCCAAACTTATAAAAAATAAAGTAGTTCAAGCTACTTCATCTTTCAGCAAGCAATTGAAAATACCTCCGACACCACTGAGAAGAGAGAAATGGATGCTGACTATCAGCCAGAGGTAGCTCATGTGCAGGCTGAGTGCCAGAGAGGGCATGAAGGTAACACCGCCACCTGGACCCTGCTTCACCTTTAGCAATGGTGTGCCTTTGGGCAATTTAGACACCACGCTATTTCCTCAACTAAAAGTCAAAATGAGACCAATGGGTTTTTCTTTCTTTAAGTAGTAGAATCCTTTTCTCAAATCACCTCTTACATACTATATCAATATTCCCTAGCGAGCATTATAGCGTCATTTAAAAGACCAGCACCCCTGCCTGTGAGATCCCCAAGCACCTCTGAAGACCTCAGAATGTTGTAAAAGCCACTGAATTAAACTATTTCCAAGAGTCCAATTTCCCTTTTAGCATGGATAATTCTAAACAGGGATTGGCTATTAGCACCACTATCTTATCCCCCATTTACCCAGAGGACTGAGCATCCTCTCTTTCTATGCAATCTAAGGGATTTGGTGGTGGTGGCGGTGCGTGGAGGGCAAAAAGTGTTTTTCTCCACAGATGCCCTGGGGCTCGACTCCAATTGGGTTTTCAAGCTACAAATTGTTGGTCATAGACGGGTCTTTAAGTCAGAAGGACTTGATGCTGATGGAAGTCTTACCTGGTTAAGACTGCTCCATCCCATTCAAAAAACTGACTGGTTTGGGGAGTCTGGATGCATAAACAGGTTAACTATTCTATTGTGAAGTGTTCTGTTTCTATATGAACATGGTTTGAAAACTATAATTTTTATCAAGAGATACTGGTCAAGAAGAGTTACATTTTCTCAAGCTTTGTTTTTTTGTTTTTTTGGTTTTTTTTAATTATTCATGGTCAAGAACAGAAAAGATATTGGAGCATTTCAGAGCAAAAATCCTCTCTACAGATTAGACTATTTCCAAGAGTCCAATTTCCAAGAGACTTTCATTTAAAGATGATTATGATTCTAAGTGACCCAAGATTACACAGATAAAGGTAATGTCTCTCTGATCCATAGCAATTGCTACGTGGCCACAGCTGGGACTGCATGGCAGAGAGTACACACTGGTGGGCCATGGGCCAACTCTAATTTCCATAGATTTAAAGAGAAATTTGGATTAGTTGCCAACATTTAAAGTTTGGAAAATATCACATGAAAATTCAAATTTGTGGCTTTCCTTGGGGAAAATAAACAGAATATAGCAAAATTGGGCCTACAATCCTGCCTGGCAACCATCAGCTGGGCTGAAAGCTGCTATGTCCTAGGCAGGGCATACGCTCTGCTCCTGGCCATGGTCCCCATGCTATACCCCTACCACCCCCGACTCCCCACTCCACAACTCCCCTCCCCCACTGACACCGGTTTTGTTACATACCTGTCCTTGCCTGAGTTTGCTCTCCTTGACTTAAACAGCCGTACCCAACTGAGCTACAAGTCACACTGAGAGCCTGAGGAAAGTGAGGAAAATTCTTAGACATGATACCCTGAAAGTTGCTGAGGCCTAAGCCCCACCTAGGCCCTGGGATCTGCCCTGTGAGATGGAGATGCTCCTTGCAGGCAGGAACACAGTCAACTTACATGCGGACTGAAAACCTAAGCTGCCTCCGAAGACAAAACGGGAAGTTTGTGGTTGAGGCACATTTATTTCTGAACTTAATGACATGGAGAGCCACAAGCCTTCCCACAGTATCAATTTTTCATAAAAAAGGAGAAAGCCTATTGAGTCAAATGTTCCGAGCATGCCTGGTCCAGGGAATAGTATATTTATAGCTCAGATACACTGACGGGAATGCCTTGCTCAGTGGAGAAAAGCAGTAAGAGCTACCATTATTGAACGCTTGCTTTGGGTTCTCTTTCTGCCCTCGCAGTCACCCAGAAGGGTTTTATATTTACGGATAAAGAAATCAAAGCTCAGAAACGTTAATTAACTTGAGCAAGTCACAGGGCTTGTTACTTGGCAGAACCAGTGTCCAGGGCACAGGCTGACTGCAAATCCATGCCTTGTCTACTGTGTCGTGCTGACAGTTCACAGTTTTAAATGGCCTTTTGTACTCTTCAATGCAATTTCTTAAAGATTATTTTCATTGAGCCCTTTTATAAGTTTATGAGGTGAAGGAATTATTATCCACATTTCACAGATGAAGAGTTAAAGCACAAAGAATTTAAGTCTTAACTTAATAATTAGTAACCAAGAACTAGCCCCCAGGTATCCTAGCTTCTAATCAAGTGTTCTTTTCACTTCATAAGATGAAAACCTACTTTACACTGAGTATCTTTGCCTTACTTTTCAGATACTTCATGTTAAAGAGTTATTTTATGTTTTTATATCACAGAGATGGTTTGCATTTCTTGTAATGACATATTATTTTTTAAATTTAAAAAGATGGCTAGAAAATGAAGAAAACAAAACTTTCAGATGACTCTACTCATTCAAATAGCCATGCTTCTAAGGTAGCTAGTAAAACTTGAGGTCTATTTATAATTTCGGAGATAAATTTAGTCTTTTGTGGCAAAAGCAGTTGACAAGGAAAATAAGTCTGGGTAAGATACTTTTTTGTTTTTCAAAATAGTACAGCCTAGTTTAGAAGGAATAGAAGTTACCAAAGTGAAGCCACAAACTGAAATTCTTTTTTTTTTTTAATAAGGGTAGTGGCAGGGGTGGGAGGAGGAGATCAGTGGTTTAAACAGATTGATTTTTAGTGTTGGAGAATATATTTTATTTATCTGCATATGGTTTTACAGGTCAGAAACTTCCATAAATAGGGATGAAAGAAAGGCAAATATGAACACTACAGAAATGGAATAAACTGTTACAATACTCTGGAGAAACACAGTGTCTCTGGAGTCAGTCATGCCAAGACAGTATCTTATAATTTTCCTTACAGTATTTCCACTGAATTCACAGATTCCCCCAAGTTGGAAGGAGCCATCTGTTCCACCCTCAGATACACATGCCACTTTCTTCTTTCATGACAACCCTCAAACAACAGATGCCTGCAAGTCCAAATCCAATTTATTCTATAAAAAGGAACAGACTTTTATTCCCTACATTTGATATGAAGGCAGGGCTTTGAAATCCCTCCCAGAGGGGGGCCCATGCTGCGGGGTTGGGGGAGGGCTGCTCTGGGCTTTAGAGGATGTGGACATCAGACTCTAGCCAGGGGACCAACACTTAGGAAAATCGCAAGGGCCCGGGAAGCGGGAGAACTAGAACACAGTGGTGTTAGGAAGTGGTGGAGGAACAGCAATCTGGTCAGGAACCCTGTGCTGGGAAGACTGGAGAGAGCAAGATGAAAATCCATTTTGGAAGATTCTTACAAGGATGATCACTGACACTAGGAATCGATAGAATTGGGGCATGGACTCAAGGTGAGTTCTGGAATATAGGATTACTACTTCTTAAACCTGATCTTCCTCTTCTTCTTGACCCAGAGGCTGAAACTGTAAAAGGAATTCCAGAAGCTCCCCAACTACAATCCAGGAGTGATTGCAGGGACAGGGAAACAGGCGTGTCATTGTATAGCAGCAGATTTATGAAGAACCAAAAGCCACTGTCTTCTTACATTGGACTGATGAGGACATCGGCTCTGTGGTCAGCAGCAGAAAGCTACACAGTGTCAGGAAAGCAGACTCCCCACAAGAGCACAGATGTATCCCCACAGTCACAACAGGTAGTGCTCATATAACATATGCAAGGGGCTAGGAATGGTTCCAAGCCCTTCACCTGTAATAACGCATTTAATCTTCATCCTATAAGGAAAATACTACAATTATTCCCATTTTCCAGATGAGAAAACTGAGGCACAGAGAGAATCAGTAACTTACTCATAGCTAGTCACTAGGTCACTTAGCTAGAATCTAGCAGAGCTAAGGTGGGAAACCATTCTGACAGAGTAATGGGCTCATAAAGATATCTACAACCTACTCCCCAGAATCTTTGAATATGTTACCTTACATGGGGAAAAAAAAAAAAACAACTTTGTTAATGTGATTAAATGAAGGTGCTTGAGACAAGAAGGTTATCCTGGATTATCCAGGTGAATCCAATGTAATCACAAAGGTCCTTATAGGGAAGCAAGAAAGTCAAAGTCAGTAATTGATGTCATGTCAGAAGCTAGAAGTTGGAGTGATGTGAGGAAGAGGTCATGAGTTACAGAGTGAGTCCAGATGGTCTCTAGCAGTTGAAAAAGCAAGGAAACATTCTTTCCTGAAGCCTCCAGAAGGAATGCAGCCCTGCTAACACCTTGATTTTAGACTTCTCACCTCCAGAACTATAAGAGAATAAATCTGTGCCATTTTAAGCCACTAAGTCTGTGATCATTTGTTACAGCAACAATATAGGAAAATACATCCAAGCAGCCTGATTCCAGAGCCTATTTTCTTAATTATTTGATTACATCATCTTTCCAGTGTTAGATGTCAATATTTGTAGGAAAGACGCCAGAAAAGGAGTTTCACATTGGGTTCAGAGTCTCCTTGGTTTAGCTCTAGAGCAGTCAGTGTGTATAGGATTTTAATTACTATTTTAGATTGCTTCTGAAGTACATAGGCCTGAGATTCAGTTCATACATGCTGGTGAGGCAGTAACCATTGCTAAAATGTTGACCCTTTTCTGTTCATTGGTAAATAGTCTTAGAGATTGTTCCTGCTGTTCTAGACACCTGGGTGCCTTCTTTGGGACCCCTGCAGAACTTCCTGCAATTCAACTGCTGACAGGTTAGGCCTGAAAAGGAAGGAGTTTTCCCCAACCAATCCCAGTTCTGATGCCTGGGTCCCTTCTAATGGCCAGTGGCCATGCCAAGGCAAGTGTTTAATACTTTGAATATAACTCCAGAACACATACATGCTGACTCATAATTCAGGAGGCCCTAGAAATTTTATTTATGACTAGAGTTTCAACATTTTTTTATTATCAATAAAAGAAAATAAGTCCTTTCTGTAAAATGACTTTCTATAGAGCCTTTCTATAGAAGCTTCTAACAGGAAGCCCAGATCTCAGACTCTGAACTCCATACTTGAGCCATGACGCCCTCATCTGAGAAGAAGCCACTCTCAACAAACCATATTGGTGAATACTTCAAGGTTTGACTTTAGTATGTGTCTCTTTTCCAAGTGAAACTATGTGGGTATCACACCCCTTCTTCTGTCCTCTTATCTAGGACAAGAGAACTTGAGAATCAGATAAGTACACTGGATAAAGTATTATGAAATGTCATTAACTGCTTTTTCTTTGACATCTCTGGCTTCATAGAACAGAAATGTCACTGCCTATGGGTGCCTTGTACTCTTAGTCTCCACTGAATGATATAACTGGGTGAATCAGTGTTTTCCTCAGAAGATGCATGTTGGGCTATAGCCTAAACCTCTGCCATATTGATAATCCTACCCTGTGAAAAGAATCCTTTAAGGACAACTATTAAGGGTGCATATCAATATTGCTCCGTCTCCTAAAGATGTATCATGGAAGGCCATGGTGTTCTGGGCACATGGGACCCCTATGGGGCTACCTGGTCACCAGAATGGAGCACCAAGCTTTGGAGTCATGTCAACTTCAGACCATCCTTTGTCTGCCATTACCAACAGCGTGACCTTCAAAAGTTAGCTGACCTCTGAAATCTGTCACTAGGAAATGGGGTAAGCCTTCCTTGCACATCAGCTGTGAGAACTCAATGAGATAATGTGTTAATGTGCCTACCATAACAACAGTGACTACAGCCTATCAGTCCATTAGTTCACTTTCCATTGTGTCTGTATGAGAGACAAGTGAGAGGCCAGGGTCCTTGCCCAGTGCTTTCCAGATTACCAAATGATGTTCTGAAATGGTAAAATATCAAGTTTGCCTCTCCTTAGTAACTAACCATGCTTTGCTTCACAGTACCAAGCAAAAGGAGCAAAAGCCATGCATATGCCATAGGACTTGCAAAGATGTTTTTGAACCCAGAGCTAAGCACAAGCATGGTGTTTTGCCTCTAAAAAAAGGAGAACTGTGTAAATGGAAAACTCCAGGCAGAGGCAGAGTCATATATAAGTAAAAACTCCCATAAGATCCATCCAACAGCCATCCTGCAGGTGGAGACCACCATCGGTGCACTGCCCAGTAATCAACCTCCTACCTCTCTATCAACTTTTCAATTTCCCATAAGTTCGATAAAATGGAGTAGGTGACCCATGGTTGCTAGTTTTGCCACTTCCGTGCCAGCCATTTAGAAGAGTGATCATAGCTCTGAGATTCTGTTCCTTCCTTCCTTTTTCCAGGCACACTGCAGGGATGAGAAGATGAAAGAGAAGCCACTTTGCAAAAAGATGGGGAACTGGAATCCAGCCATGAACCCCAAAATAGACATGAAGATACAGAGAGTGTATTTTTCTACCCAATAGCCCAAGGGAGAACCTCTTCAATTAATAACACTTTTGATACAAAGCCAGACTGCCCAAGATGACCTCCTAAAAATATACAAAAATCTAGGAAAAACAAGCTCTCCATCCTGGAGGGAATGTCAATGGAAAATGGTTACTAGGCTTTTCCAGTTACCAGTAATAAAAGAAAAATAGGCTTCCCATTATGAGTCCAGTGCTGGAGGGGTCGTCAGCTGGTTCTGAGCCAGCTTTGGGATTTTCTGAGTGAGTTACAAATTACAGGAGCAAAATGTGGACTTTTCACTCTAACCATGTTTTCTGAGGCCAGACAACTTATCATTATGTTTACTTCCTAATGGTCTATGGTTGAAAAAGATGTCTTCATGTATGGATAATATTATAAGCTTTCAAAGCACGTACATTTTTATTTTGAACAGCAACTATACAATGCACACAGACTTTAAATGAAAGAATTAAGAGAAATACAAACAAAACTAAATAAGGCATTGATTCTTTTATTATCAAATATTATAATATATTTATATTTGTGTTAAATCTGTGATTTTTTTAAAGAGAAAGCTTATTGAAAGTAATAATCCCAAAATGCAACCCATGCACATTTGCTGCATTTATTTATCTTCCTCATAGAGATGTCTTCATGGGAACTCTAATTTAATATAATGCCCCCAGTTATTATTGGGGCTGCTACATGAAACATCTGTTAAAAAGGCTTCTGTCCATTTAGATCTAGTTAGTTGTGTATTACTTTTCTCTGCTAGCAGATTATGAAGTCTTCTGAAAGTGGGGTCTTATTTTACTCATCTTTGAATCTTTGTCCCAACCCTTAATATAGTGCCTAACATATAGGAGATATTCAATAAATGTTTGATGAATGAATTCCTCTTGTGTGAGCTTCAGGTGAAGGCATTTCCATTATGTTTTTCATGGAGTCATAGAAATATCCATACGGTAAATTCCTCTTAGAGTTTAATGCTGGTAGAAAAAAAATCTTCCGTGATGTTCTCTCTCTTTACATAACAGTGAGAGCAATGTAGCACATTACGTTTCCCTTTTCTACTGGGATCCTAGGATGCTCAAAGCCAAGTTTTAGGCTCAATTACAATAACTCTTTATGGCCTAGAATTGTTGACACAACATTTTCCCTCCTCTCTTTTTCGTGG
Organism: Avahi laniger; assembly: GCA_963575035.1. Taxonomy (NCBI): domain Eukaryota; kingdom Metazoa; phylum Chordata; class Mammalia; order Primates; family Indriidae; genus Avahi; species Avahi laniger. The sequence goes on from CAUYSK010108659.1 coordinate 38,616, forward strand.
TTCTTTGCCTTTTATCCTTGTTTTATGTAAATTTATTTTATGCTGCCTCAAATCCTTGCTGGAAGAAAATAGGAAGTAAATAGTGAGTTGAAAAATATTAAATGAATAAAGAACTAAGAAAAGAAGTTAGCATATTTCTTCCCAGTGGCTTCTTACATATGCTGCAGAAATATTCTCAAGATGTTCTTATGTTACGTCCATGATCACTTTGTGTGTTTCAGTAGAAATGAGCAAACACAGTGTGATAGTGAGGAAGGACTATTGGACTGGGAAACCAGCAGCACAGGTTAAAGTTCAACCCCTGCCTCTAACTAGCTATATGACCTTGAACAAGACACCTAAATGCATGAGCATCAGTTGCCTCATCTCATAAATGGAGAGCATTCACTCTTTCACCAGACATTTACTGAGTCCTCACCATGTGAGAGTGTCATCTGTAGTAGGTGCTACAGATGTCAAGTAAGGAAGACAAGGGCATGCAGTCAAGTTAATGCAGTCATGTAAGAGAGAAAGAAAAGCAGCACAAAAGGGAGATGTCTAAATCAGACTGGAGACTTCCAGAGGATTTGAAAGGAGGCAGCAGTTGTGTTGATTTTCAAAGTTGATTGGGAATTAGCTCGATGAAAAATGGGGCAGAGGAGAGGGGAGAGGGCATTCCAGGACTCGAGAAGAGCACGTGTGAAATCACAGAGACACTAAACAGCATGACAAGTTGGAGGAACTAAAAATTGTCGGAAGATAATACAATATGTGTCCTATCTTCCAGGGTGGTTTCAAGTATCAGTTGAGTGGATGAATACATTGAAAGTGCTTTGTAAACTATAAAGCACCATACATGTATTCAAATGTAAAAGATTATTATTAGACCTTCATTTTTTTTCTCCCTCCAAATTGGAAACATTTGCTGAAGTAAACATTGCTGATGCATTAGCTGTCAGGATAGTGTATTATATTTGGAAAACATTTGCCAACGTCTGTTCAGTTTTTAAATTCCCAGTCACATGTGTTTTTTGTTTGAGAAAATGCATTGTAATAATGGATTTATTGTTAATTGTGCAACATTGGCGCTTCAAGGTTTAAGTAATCTCTATTTCATGTTGATTTTATTCCATGTTGATTCTGGAAGTGACCAGTCATTTATTGATTAATGAACACTGATAAGTGAACACTGTTACCACCTTGTATTGATCAAACTTTTATCAGAGGAAATTCAGGATTCTTCACATGGACAAGTGTGCCAATAATAACAAATTCCCTCTAAGAAAAGGAGTGTAAGAGGTGTAGTTATTTCCACCTAAAACAGCTTCCCAAAGAGGTCTAATAAGCTCAGATTCAAATACTCATTTCCCATTTAACATTTCAAGAATTAAACAATTCTTTCTTAGAAGCATTCTCCCATGATTAGAAAAATCAACAAAAAGCATTCGGGATAGAAAAATTAGGATGGATAACTCATGTTCAAAATTCTTGACATTCATCCACTATCAGTCATTGGAAGGTTTGAATCACTGCATTTAAAAAGTGCTTTCATTTTTCCCCTCCTTCCTGTAAGAGAAAGATCTAGGCAGAAAAAGGATAACAGAATTGTTTTTCATGTTGCCAGCAGGTTTCCTGGACTTTACTTTTTCATATTAAACCCTCAGAAAATAATCATCATATCTTGCCCCTGCTCCTCCTTGTAAGGAGAGAAATGTTTTGAGTTTTAGAAGGTCTGTGTTGGTGGTGAAATCTTATATTGAGTCATAATTAATTAAGCCACTTATTAGCAATATTGGTCATTGTAACCCAATACATATTAATGATGAACTAAGTTATATTCATTTATTTCTTTTTGTGTAGAGGAAAACTGAATCTTACCTCATCAAAGCTGGACAGGACCTGAAAGGTTATCCTGTATAACACCTCATTTTATGGATGAGAAAACTGAAGAAAAATGTCAGCTCATTTTTTTAAGGTCAGGCAGCAAATAAAGGGTACAGTTGGGATTAGAAGCCTCCAGGGTGGTTCTCCTATACCTTGTTGTGGATATAAGGCTGACAACAAGGAAAAAGATAGGAATTGGCAGTTGCATGGGGTGAGTGGCTTCAAGCAAGGGACCCACCTGCTGCCACTCAATCCTACCACTTGAGGGGGCTGTGAAGTTCCTTCTTCCAAATATTAGCCTCAAGAGAGCTCCACAAACTGCCTAAAGCAGGCAGCCCCTGCTAGGGGACTTGAGTGGCATTGTAGCTATGGTAGTGTTCCTGGCCGAAGCAACAAACTCCTCTATGCCCTGACGAGAGCAGTGGCTGAAACTCCAGACAAACTGACTTGCTTTCGAGCCAAGCTGTGAAAAAATGATTTGTTGGAGGATTCCTGTTAGTCCAGTCAGCTCCCATTCTCTTGTGAAACCGGATTTGTAGGCACATGCACTGGCCAATGAGTCAGCCCTTAAAAAGTCATTCATAATTTATGTATACACAAGAATAGCTTTTGTTTCAGAGAATTTGGGAGCTTTTTGTAGCCTGCTTTCTTCCAGTACCATTTCTGAAGAACTGTTCCTGTCTCAAGGCGGTTCCTATAGGCCTATAAATACTTTGATGTTCAGACATCTGGAACTTATATTTGGTGTTGACTAATGAGTGTTATTATTTTATTATGTATTTATATATGATCTGAAAGAAATTTGAGGTTATATGCCACATAACTCTGTATACACACTGAATAATGACAAATTCTTTCTACCCATTACACTTATGATTTATTACTTGGGCAGAAGTTATTCTGAGTCATTCAATTGACATATAATTGTGTTTTGGAAGATAGTAATGGGATAGAGAGAATGTAAAATTGCCCTTAACATATATTGTTAAAATAATTTGTAAGTGGACAAAATGGACTCCAGAGATATTATTTCTCTCATTTCAGAAATATCAAAGGATAGCCAATATGGAAACAAACTACAGTTCTCCTTTTGAACGAGTAAAGAAGAGCTTTGGTCTTAGAAATACGTGTGGGTATGTTTGAAAGGGCAATAAACAATGCATAATGAATCTGACATCAAAGAATGCCTACTGGAGAACCAGACCTAGTTCAAAGTCAAATGCGCAATACCCAGTTTGCCTTGGTACCAGTAAGCCACAGGTAAACATCGTAAGATCAAAGGGAAAGGTGGGTGTGTGGAGGGGCGTGTGATGACATTACTTTCTCAGCAAAGCATTTCCCCCAAGGGACACTTGGAGACGGCACCTTGTAACAGCCCCTGTTGTATATTCAGGAATTTATTTTAGAGGAGTGTCAGAGGTATTTCAGTTTGTAAGAATTGTGACTCAAAGACCATTGAACAAGAGGCGCACTGAAGGTGGCGTACGCTGGGGGAAGAGGATCCTGGGCTGGAAAGGGATAAATGGTCCCTTTATGGGCCACACTGATCCAAGCTTGCTCCTCCCTCCCACGAGCAACATCAGTGTAAACTGGTTTGGCCCATCAGCAGGCCGTCTGGCCCTTCCTGGAAGAATAAGCCCTCTGTGCACACAGGCAGAGCAGTTGCCAACAAAGGCCCATTGCAGTGTTTGAAAGCCTGAACTTGCTGCCGAATCAAAGCATTTTCAGAGGCTGAAGCTGTGAACAGGATATGCCATCAACAGTGAGAGGAGCTCTGTGCAGCTCCCCTAGAGAACCCTTAGAATTGACTTATCTGCTTTGCTAACAGTCCCTGGTTTCAGTGCCACAATGTGGGCTGTATTCATTTACAGGCATTCCCTGGAGTTCTGTTAAATTATATAGAACTGCATTTCAGGGCCTTTGTCTAGGAACCAGCTGACTCTGTAGCAGGGAAAAGACCCAGCTGATCCCACAAAAGACAAGGAAGAAGTCCTGAAAACAAAATAAAATCAAAACTTGGTTCAAAGAATGCCATAAAATGAAGCAATATTTCCAGTCTCTTTCCATACACAACTTTTTGTTAACTTTATCTTATTGTCCATGATAAACAGATTAGAACATTGCTCAGGAACACAAGCAAGAAGAAATGTTAGCTTTACTTTGAACGAACGCAAAAACCTGAGATGAAGGGATAAGACTTTTAGACTATGTTTAGATTGCATGAAAATTATCTGTCCTATGTATTTCACATGTGTCACAAGACTTTCCTTTGACTCTCTTTCAATGAATGTATTTCTTGTCCAAAGGATTATGTGAGGGTTTGCTGATTATAAGTAAACAAGGACTAAATATACTGAAAGTAAACAGATTCATGTGTACCGTGAACCAACCCCATTATAAATGATGGAAAATAGATGATGTCAGCTGCCGCCACTGATACCCCAGTACCTCCCCAAAACATCCTGTTCTGGAAGAGTTATACTTATGACAGTGCCTGAGCTAGTACCAGCTAAGTTGGTACTTTCCCTATCACTCTTCCCACTTTATTACAATATGTCATGGTTTGAAATTATGCCATGCTTCCAACTTGGATTGATAAAGTTGAGGTTCTAATGAAATTATTACTAAGTTCCAATTCTTTCATTCCATGACACCTACTTAGCTCCATAGTCCAATGCTCAGGATCCATCAGGCTAGATGTACCCCAGAGGCACTCTCCCAGGACTGCTCCTGACCTCACTAAAGCCAGTTATCCACACCAGTCCACCTTCAGCCCTGGAGAGTGTATCTTTGCCCAACCCTGGCTCCTTCCTCCTGTCCATAACGCAGTGTTACCAAACTTCACCCATAATGCATCAGTTTGAAGCTGTCCTAAGCTATGACAGCTAATTATCGATGATGAAGGAAACAAGGCTCCTTTACAGTTATTTTCATTGCCCTTATTTCATTGCCAATAACAATGATGATCAGCATGTCAGTCGACCATAAGCCCCCAAAAAGGTGAGTCTTCACTTTCAATGAGGAAAGGAAGGATTTCCCCCAATTTTATCATATGTAAAATTCCCCACATATTTAAGACTGTTTCTATATTCATCCAACCAATCTATTGGCGGGTTTCTCCATCAGTAAAATACCACACTGTTTTAATTTCTGTTACTCTGTAAAATATTTTGGTAACTCTGGTATGACAAGCTTTTCCTAATTAGACTTTTTTCTAAATTTCTTATCTATTATGTCTTTATTCATTCAAATTAATTTTTTAAATAATTTTGTTCTATCCCCTCAAAATATCATTAAGATTTTAATTGGTAATTCACTAGTACTATATATTAATTTAGGAGGAATCATTTTTTCTAAAGATGAATTTTTCTAACCAAAAATAGGTGTGTCTCTTCATTTATTCAAATCTTTCTTCATGAATCACTAGTGTTCTCCAGGTTTCTCCATATAGATCCTATCGTTTTCTTTATAAGTTAGCTAGTTTATGCTTTTCTACTACTATTATGAATCAAATATTATCTCTTAGAATACTTTCTAATTTGTTACTATTTACACATAAAGAAGAGATTGGAGATAGATATACAACCAGTCACTGTGCCAGCTATACCTATTTTTAATTTATTCAATCTCCTTCTAATCATGATATTCTTGACCTGAAGGTTCACGAGTATTGGGTTGAGAGTAATGTCAAGTGAGCAGACAAAAGATGAACCAGGGATAGGACATTATCAGTTGTAACTTTCTGGAAACAGAACATCAGTCATAAGATTTAGCTCTGGCACCCCAAGAGGCAGAGGCAGACAATAGTAGGTCAAGATGCGCATAAAACACCACATCGTTTATGAGGAAGAAAGAAGAAAATTCAAGATACTTTCATAGATAATTCCTGGCTTGAGAAATGCCAACAGTTAAGGGGAGCACTGAAGAAGTAGAAGTAGTCCTGATCCCAAGAAAGAGCAAAGGGAAAATGGCCACAGCTCTTTATCCCATGCCTCAGAAATAAGTTAGCCATGGTGCACCATCGCTCAATTCCCTGAGTGAAGCAAGACTTTGTTATAACCTGCTGTGTTGAGGTGACACAACCAATTCCAGAGTTGTAATAGGCTTTGGAGCATCTCATTCAAACTCCTCATTTTTAAGAGGACAGAAATGAGGTTTTAGAGAAAACAACAGACTTATCCACAGTCACATGGCTAGTTAGTGGTGGACTCATGCTTTTCTGGATCGAGACTAGTCTGGGTCTCCAGACATGAAGTCCTGAGCTCTGTTCTTTGTACCATGCTGCTTCAAGGGATTTAGACCTGAGCTTTCTGGAGATTTTTTTTTATGTCTAGTTTAGTATTCAGTCTACTGGACTGAAATGTTTCTGTTTGATTTCAATACACAGAGCCTTGGGTGTAAAGATACTTACTTTACTCTGTGTACTTCTTACGAACATTTCTGAAGCACATGAAAGGAAATTGGTTTCCAGGAAAAATACAATTTCAGAGATTTGTATATGACTTCTTTTGGTAGAAATATGAACAAGTACAAGAGTGTGATATAATGTGATCAATTTATCAAAAGTAGTGCACAGCGGAAACATCACTGAACCAATAGGTTTAGGTGGAAATGACAGATGTCCCATTTATTACTTAGGTTCATGTGCAAATCTTTCCTTTGGTGTGATTGAGACAGCTATGTGCTATGGCACTCATTCATTTTATAAAATTCGTGTTTGCAACCACAGAACTTAATAAGTCTTTCATTCTTATTTATTTGTAATTGTATGTTGCCATTAGATGCATGGAAAGAACATTGGTAAGAGACGAGCTGGAGCTGTCAGGCAATCTATAGATACAGATAATTGAGAATGAGATCAATGGTCTTTTATAGTATAATAACAATATGTCAATTTAAAAAAATAAACAAAGGAAAGACATCCATTAATCATATATGTTAAGAAGTAGACACATGGCACGTTCAAAACAGCAATTATTCAAATCCAAGAAATAAGCAGAAATAAAAGAACAATAAAAATAAATATTCCCTAGATAGCATGACTTTAAAATAATACTCATACACTTCACTAAAATTATGCCTTTCAGAATGTTCTAAAAACTTTATTCAACTGCACTAGCATATCCCACATCACATCAGATGAAAGCTGGTGGAGATTAGAAAAGAGCCGGAAATAAGAAGTGACAGGTGATAAGTTCAGAGAAGGCGATGACAAAGCCTGCCAAGGAAAGCATGCAAAAGAACTCAAAAGATCTCAGGAGTCTGGGGACACACAGTTTCACAGATAGAGTTTTGAAGGACTCACTGTATTATAATATTGCTCAATATTTGTACTAATAACCCTGAGGTATTAGAGGAAAGCTATTGCATCTACTATATTCCCTTTAAGAAAGCATGAAGTTAATTCATTTTTGATCATTTTCCATTAAATGATTCCAATAAAATTATTTTCCACTTTGCATTTAAGTGGTTTTTATAAAAATTTATTTAAGAAGCTCATTTCTTCAGTAAGTCAAATAAGTAACTTTTGGTATTAATCAGTAGTATTTAAAAATTATATTCAAGTGGAACAAGACTTTAAGTGACACAAACTCTCAGCTATATTTCAGCTAATTTATAAATAGCCAAAATAATTTTTTACCCAACACTGATTCTGTTACACAATTTAAGTAAAATTTATTTGCCTTCAGAACCCTTTTTTCAGGGAGTATCTCAGAAGTCACGTCTTCTCTGAACACACAAAAGAAATGCTGCCTTGGTGCTCTATAAACTTTACAACACTGTATATCAATTTAGTAACTATCCCTAATTCAAAACTGGATTCGGATTTCAAATATATTCTATGTAGTTTGAAATTACAAAATCAAGATGAAGAATTGGTTCAACCCAGTGAACATAAAATACATTCTAAAGAGAAGGGAACTGGGATTTTGTCAATGGGATATTCTTTCCTGTCTTTGCCTATATTAAACCAAAAGGTTTTATTCCAAGTGGATAGTGGATGAGCCAATTCTAGACTAAAGAGTTTCTGATCATCATCAATGAGGCATAAGCAGCATGACATTATAAATACACATTTCTACTTTTTCTTAAATGAATGAGATCATCAATTTATTTTAAAAATCATTCTTAAAGGCCTGATTTCTAGCTATTACTGCTCCTGTGGGCATGAAACAAAGGCCCTGTGTATTCCCCTCTCATTTTATGGACTTATGATCTAAGCTCAAAGGCTCATGTTCCTATTGTCACATGTGCATAAGAATAATAATTGGACATATCTCTAAACATCTGTATCAACAATTAGGATATTTCTCATTAAGTCTTGGTGTTAGTGGCCACCAGAACCTTTCAGTGACCTGACTTGTCTTACTACATTCTTCCATTCCCTCAACAGATATTTCTGAGGGCCACCTATGAATCAAACACTGCGTAATTATCAATCAACCAAACAGGTGGCAAACCAGAGCCACTGATACTTCTGGTGGAATGACCCCAACACCCTCAAGGCTACTCTGTGTTCAGTACCCAATTCTCCAAAGCACTCAGTGATCTAATACAAACCTATCAAGGTGAACAAACTTGCTTGGAAATACTGTACTGTGAACTATGTGTGGCTTTCCAGAATCTCAAAACCACTGATGTTCTATGAATTTGATTTAAAGCATTTATGCTTAAAGAGCAACGAAAGAAAGGAATGAAATCTGATTTCTGTTCCCAAACTCAACTCCTGATTTCCTTTAAAATCTACTGTCTCCAACATAACTGCAAGTTGTTCACCTGTACTTAAAGAATAACTTTATGTTGGGCTGAGATATATTAAGGAATTACTGGCTTTTTTTTCCTGAGAAAGCTTAACATGGATTTTATATGTGTGTGTATGCTGACTTTCATTAAGCTATTGCCTTTGCATGAGGTTACAAAACAAAATTTTAGAGCTGGAAAAGATCTCTGATAGCATCTATTCCAGTGGTGTTAAACTGTTAACCACAAATGGAGGAAAGTGGTGTACATGGGTGGGGCCTTGAATCCCACAACCACCCAAACTTCGAGTAGAGCAACTCTGTTTGAGTATTTCACTTATGATCCCAAGAACATTTATTTAAAGAAAGGGATCTGTAAGTATAAAAAAAGGGAGTTTGAAGTCACTGAATTAGTCCAACTCCCTTATATTACAGGTGAAGATACTGCTACTCAGAGAGAGACATGACTTGCCAACTCGGGGGTGAGTGACAGTATCTGGACTCAAATCAGTTTCTCCTATTCCTTGTTCAGGAATTGTCCAGTAGGCCATGCTGTATCCTGGCGAGGTTTTTAAATGCCGAGGGTCCTGAGGTTATGACAGCAAATCTATAGGCTATGGCATTATGGAATTTTTGTCCCTTTCAGACTCTTTATTATCCTCTCCAATGTCCTTTCTAATATCTCTTGGAGCTGAGACCATCTTATAGTATAATAATGTCTCAGAGATTTGCTCTGAGAGGTATCAATATTACCAAGATTGTTTATTTGTCCATAAAGGGCCCACACTAAACAATGTGAGGACCCACACTTGTGCTCCCAGGATAGAACCGGGAAAAGATCAGGCTTTCTCCAAACTTAGCTAAAAAAGGGAAGTAGTAAGACTGAGCCCAAGACCCCGGTGGGAGAAAGCAGAGGGTATGAAAGGGAAGGATGGAGGGGCATTCAAGGTTAAAGCAGAATCCATTCAAATGGAAAGCCAGTCTGAGAGTACAGGTAATGGAATGTTTTGTATTATCTTTTGGCCTCCAAGTGTGTTTAACACTGGATTTCGAGACTGCTACTCAATTTTCCAGGAAGACTTTCATATGAATTTCACTTAATTTTATAACTAAGTGACCAAGAAATGTTAACAGCTACCTACTCCTAACCTTCCAGTATGCAGATAACCATTATATAATAACATTTAATTATGTTTACAAGCAATGATTAATAATTATTTTTTGTTATTACTGTGACTTACTGAAAAAAGAAACAAAAACTGTCTTACATAAGAGAGAAGATATTCAAGAGAGAGCATCACAACTAAGTCTAAAGCAAAAAGAAGGACCTGGGTAGGTAAATCAATCCTTGTTTCTGTTTACTAGTCCACTGAGAACTATTGATGCCTCCGTTTAACCTGCTACAGTTTTGAAAGGTAATTATTGTCTCTCTCAAAACATAATAGGGAATGGACTGTGATTCTCTGGATCCAATCTCAGAGCCTTAGTCTTCCCAATAACTCAGATGTTCTGTCTATATCTGGATCCTTGACTTTTGGAAACATCCTTATGCTGTGCATCTGTCAATGTGCTTTAACCATGACCTTATTTTTACCCTCTGGGTTTTCCGATCCACTGATTTTGGGCTTTAGCCCAAAGGGTGATCCAATATACAAATAACTATTAACCAATGAGTGGGAAAAATTTATACAAATAAAAAAGTAATGACAAAGGACATGAGCAGCCAATTCAAAAATTCATCAACAGATGAATAAAGAAAATGTGCATGTACATATATACACAATAGAATATCATTCATTCTTTAAAAAGAAGGAGATCTTTCCATTTGATACATGGAAAACATTATGCTGATTAAAGTAAGGCAGACACAGAAAAACAAATACTACATGACCCACTTATATCAAGAATCTAAAATAGTCAAACTCCTATAAGCAGAGAGTGGCATGCTGGTTTTCAGTGGCTGGAGGTCTGGAAAATCGGGGAAGTGTAGTCAAAGTATACATAGTTTCAGTTGTACAAGATGACTAAGTCCTAGAGAGCTGCTATACAGCATGGTGCATATAGCCAACAATATCCCAAGAATGGAAAGACAAGCACCACATGTACTCACCATCAAATTCGTATTAACTGATCAACACATAAGTGCACATATAAGAATAACATCTATTCAATGTTGGGCAGGGGGGAGGGGAAGGGGGAGGGGGAGGAGGAGACGGGTATATGCATACACAAAGAGTGCAATGCACACCACCCGAAGAATGGACATATTTGAAACTCAGACTTGGGGGGGGGCAAGGGCAACATATGTAACCTAAATATCTGTACCCCGATAATATGCTGAAATAAAAAAAAAATATGTTGACACAAAAAACTGTACACGAATGTTCATGACACCTTCATTCCTCATATTCCCAAATCAGAAAAAAACCCTAATATCTATTTTGTGGTACATACAATGGAATACGAAAAGAAATGAACCACTCGTGTGCATACTTTAAAATTTGTTAAGAGGGTAGATACTCTTATCACAAAAAAAATAAGGGAAACTTTTAGAGATGATGGTTATGTTAATGACATTGTTTATGGTGATGGTTTCACAGTTATATGTACTTATCCTCAAACTCATGAAGATGTATACATTATATATGCACAGGTTTTTTGTATGTCAATCATACCTCAACAACAACTAAAAAAGAAGTCAGTGGTACAGAGGTGAGTCCAGTCAAGATTCTGACTCTCATCTTACCAGCTGTTATCCCCCATAACCCATGGTGATGACCCCAGAATCCCATAGATGGTGATAGTTTCACAAACATTCCACCAAGGTCACAGGAAAACCAGAGGCTCAAGATGCTGTGAGCTTAAGGACTGGGTGACTGTTCTCAAATACCCAAGGACACAGGTAGCGTAATAAGGCTCCTTATTCCAGGCTCTCATCACCTCTTGCCAAATGTGGGCCAGGCTGGAGATTTGGGATGGAATAAAAGGATTGAATATAGGGCTATGGGCCACAGCCAAATTCCTAAGAAGTGAGCCAGAGCTGTGGCTGAGACCCAACCACTGCCAGTGGAATCCAAAGACAAGTGGTTGAGCAATACTTCCTTGGCCTATTCAAAAAGGTGGTGAAAGCTCGATGCCAAAGTATCATCAGCAGCTGTGGCATCTTTACTATGATTTATTACGCACTTGATTGAGCTAGACCCTATATCCAAAGCACACACTTTACAGACAGAAACCCATGAGGTAGGTATTGTTTCCTCCATTTCACAGATGAAGAGACTGACCCTCTGGGAGTTTAGGTAAATCACCCAATATCACAAGCTATTCAGTGGCAGCCCGGTACTCTCTAAGGGATAAAAACAGTTAATTGAATATATACACCCACAGTCTCCACCAGAAGCCATAAGTTGGCAGCCAGACCAAGAAAAAGTAAGTCATTTAATTGCTTTTATGGCAATTCTACTTTGTTTCTATTATACTGACAACTGTGCATTGTCCTCTTTGTGTAGCTTATAAAGGTTATTGTATGATAAAGCAATTAATCAACTATGTTCTTTTTAATTTTTTCTCTTTGCTCTAGGAAGCCAAAATTCTTTTCTCTTTTTTTCAGTTCTACCTGTTAAAAAAGTTTTTATTCAAAATTAGTTCTACCAGTCCCCCCTTTTTTTTTAATTTCAGAGTATTACAGGAGTATAAAGGCTTTGGTTACATAAATAGCCTTTGCACCCCCTGAGTCAGAGCTACAAGGGTGCCCATTCCCCAGATAGCACACACCACATCTGTTAGGTGTGAATTTACCCTTCCCCTTCTCCCCCCTCCCACCTGCCCAACACACAAGGAATGTTATTTCCAATATGTGAACCTTAGCAATTTAATGGTAAGTACATGTGGTGCTCGTTTTTCCATTCTTGTGATACTTCACTTAGAAGAATGGGCTCTAGCTCTATCCAGGATAATACAAGAGGTAGTTCACCATTTTTTTAATGGGTGAGTAGAACTCCATGGTATACATATACCACATTTTACTAATCCACTCACAGATTGATGGGCACCTGGGTTGTTTCCACATCTTTGCAATTGCGAATTGGGCTGCTATAAACATTCTAGTACAGATGTCTTTTCTATAGAATGTCTTTTTTTCCTTTGGATAGATACCCAGTAGTGGGATTGCTGGATCAAATGGTAGTTCTACTCTTAGTTCTTTGAAGTATCTCCATACTACTTTCCATAGAGGTTGTACTAGTTTGCAGTCCCACCAACTTTATATGAGTGTTCCTATCTCTCCACATTCACGCCAGCATTTGTTGCTTTGGGACTTTTTGATAAAAACCATTCTCACTGGAGTTAAATGAGAGCTCATTGTGGTTTTGATTTGCATTTCCCTGATTAGAGACGTTGAGCATTTTTTCATATGTTTGTTGACCATAATGTCTGTCTTCTTTTGAAAAGTTTCTGTTCATGTCCTTTGCCCACTTTTTAATGGGGGTTGTTTGATTTTTTGTTGCTGATTTTTCCAAGTTCTCTGTAGATTCTAGTTATCAGCCCTTTATTGGCTATATAGCATGGGAATATTTTCTCCCATTCTGTAGGTCGTCTATCTGCTCTAATGATAGTTTCCTTGGCTATGTGGAAGCTTTTTAATTTGATCAGGTCTCATTTATTTATTTTTGTTTTTGCCGTGATTGCTTTTAGGGTCTTCTTCATAAATCCTTTGCCTAGGCTGATGCCTGTAAGAGTTTTACCAACATTTTCTTCTAGAATTCTTATAGTTTCATGCCTTAGGTTTAAGTCTGTGATCCATCACGTGTTGATTTTTGTAAGAGGTGAGAGGTGAGGGGTTCAGATCCTGTTTCAGTCTTGTACATGTGGCTCTCCAATTTTCCCAGCACCATTTAAACATACAGTGGGAAAAAGAATCCCTATTCTACCAGTAACTTTATGATCCCTAGACTGTAAATATATAATTTATCTAGAATTTTCAAAATCTAGCATGAAGTTTCGCTGTAGAAATTGGATGTCATCATTGGGTCTGATCTGGCCACCACTCACTTCTCTTTAGAGAAGTGAATTCATTGCTTGGTCTCAGTGAGCTATGTCTTAAATTCTGAATGTATCACACTATGTTGCATTAATCATTACATAGCTACAGGGAATGAAAACAGTTTTCTTAATTAAAGAGTTCTAGTAAGACAAGAGATGCTCTATTCACCACTTTTCATTTGTCTTGGCTAATAGTAACTGCAATAATAATAATACCTCAAATTTAGATAGTTCCTTTCTTCCAAGAAGTTCAAAGCTCTAATGTGTCATGAGAATAGACAGACAGGTAGTAGTGAGCTTGGCAAAGAGGAACAAATGTTTTTTGTGCCATATTACAACACAAAAATAAAAACCATAATTTATTTGATGTTTTTTCTTAGATGGATGCAGTGTGATATAAGAAAGGAAAAAAAAGCACACGTAGAATTTAGATGCAGATGTGTGGAATCTTGGTCCTGCCACAAACTAGCTGGGGGTCTACCCTTAAGCAACTTTTAGCCTTGCTAACTCTCAGGATTCTCACCTATAAGAGAGAAATAGTGAATATCTGTCTCATATGATTATTATTAAGATAAAATAAAAGTTACATAAGGCACTCTATAGGCCATAAAGTCTTAAATAACACAAATGTTACATTATTTTCTTATGATGCAAGAAACAAAAGTTTCAAGCAAGCTAACTTGCATAGGTGCACATCATCCTCCATAACCCATAGTCGTAATCTTATTCTCCCATCCCTACACTGGTACCCGGCACCCACTGGAATGCTCATCTATATTTATTGAATTGGGATGGATTAAATTAGATTGGATTTATATTCTTTTATATGGATTCATGAAAACAACAAAAATGGCAATCTGACGTCCCACACCTTTTAATTCTAGGAGATCATCTATTCCTGTAGGTTATAAAGCTAATCTATAACCCACATGAACAGAGGAAGTAGCTCCAAACTGACTCAAGAATAAGAATTTAGGAGGCTAAGAATTCTTTAAAATTCTTTAGAGTTCCATAGAACCCTTGCTTTTAAGTTCAGTTTAGTGAGAATTTTTAAATATTTCTAAGATATAATTTAATCATTCAAGAAAAAATTAGGATATTTCAAAATAAATAGAAGTTGGTACTTAGTCTTCTAGTCCCAAATGATTCCATGGAATACTAAAGTTAACTATCACCTCTTTGGAAAAAATATAGGTTTGCAACAAGATTTCAACAAGGGATAATAATCACCTGCATGTGTACATCCTCTTCCACATCTTGCACATCTCTTATCTAATTTGATCCTCATAGCAGTCCCCCATTTTACAGTTGAGGAAACTGAGTCATGGAACAATTTTGTAACTTGATCATAAGTGTGAAGGTAGGACTAAAAAATTATTTCTTCATTACCTGAAAATGACAACCACTCCAGGAATAGAAAAATACCATGAAATACCTTCCTTAGCTAGAAGGATTAGAAGGGGATAAGTAAATGATAGATTATTTTAGCTAACTTTATGAGCAAAAGAAGAGTGGCTTCATGAACATTGCCAACAAAAACTGAACAGCACAGTCAGCCCTTTGAAGTTGGTCCACTCAGTACCTAAGACAAAGTCTGGATAGGGTTTGATGGTTGTGGTTGGTGGTAGTGGGTTGGGTTTTTGTTAGGGTATTTTTGTTCGGTTAAGTTTGGTTTGATTTAGTTTAGTTTTGTTTTTGTTTCATGGATTTGGTTTTTTTCCCTAAAAGTGAATTAACAATTATTTGACTGACCAAATGAACCAGCTGTTTAAGCCTCAAAAAGATATAACCTAAAAATACAAAAGAACAGAAATAGAATAAGAAATAACAGCATTAAGATCAAAATATAACAATGGACATTAAAAATAGATGACAAAAAAGAAACAATAAAGGAAATAAAGCACATACATGTTGCACTTAAAACAATTATGCACTCCTAGAAAGCTGAAAAGAAAGATAATTTTTAAAATACTTAATCACTTTTATATTTTTTACTTAATTGCTTTTGTATCTTTTTAGGAGAAAAACAATGATAACATGGAAAATAACTTTTAAATAATCACCCAAGATCCTGATATAAAATTTATTATTTATTTTGCATTTAAACATTTCTAAACTACTTTAGGGTGGATTACATATACTCTTTCCAAGTCCTTTATGAAGGGAGTAATTGCTTTGTGATTTATCTTTGTGTAAGTAGTCTTCCACATAGCAGTTTTGTTTAGAATAAACTTCAGGCTGGCAGCAAATCTTTTCCATTCTTCCTTCTGGCTTTTTAGACATTTCTCTTGGTAATGTCACAGAAAGAGCCGGAGTAGAAGAAATGGCTCTCTCTTCCAAAGAAATATTTATAAAAATATATGCAGTACACGGACTGTTATCCAAGACTCCTCAACAACCTTTCTACAAAAGATGCAAAACTTTCATATAGAAAAAGCTACCACACACTGAGAACTTTCTATTAGTGAGATACAGTATGAAGCCCTATATGTAATTTTTATTTTCATATAATCTTACAATAAAAGCCTGTGACTAGGTATTAATATTCCCATTTGACAGTGGAGGAAATTGAAACTGAAAGATGTTAAGTAAGTAATGATCAGAGAGCACACCAGTGTTGGAATCGGGATATAAACCCAAGTCTGCCAAGTTTCAAAGCCTTTTTGGATGTGGCCATTGCTTTAGAAGCAAAGAGCTATGGTCACGCTGCTGTCACCTGAAGGCAGGCCACGGGGAGTGGCAGTCCAACAGTCCCCAGATGACGGTTTTCACTGGAATTGGACTTGGTCCTGTGAGAGAGCTTGGTGAACCCCAAAGAATGGAGAATTGGCAAGTACTTGAGACTAGTCATCTACTCACTATTCTAGAATCACTTTAATGCCACTTCCTTCTCTAGTCTATTTCTGCCTTTAGTGTTTATACTGAGAGGCTACACCAAAATATGCTGTATTATCTCGCAGGGAGACAGTGAAGGGATGCACAGAGGACATGAACCTGGGGAGAACTCAGATGGCCCTGTGCCTTTGTCCCAGCTCTGCCATGCACTCACTTTCTGGAGAGCAATAAAAATAACAACAGGAACTAGGTGTGAGACACTGTGCTGTGGCTTCACTCATGCTAACCCATTTCATCTTCAGCCATACTATGATGTATTTATTGTCCCCTTACATAACAGATGAGAAACCTGAGCTTGGGGGAGCTTCCAGGGTTTGAACCCAGGCTCAGCGACTCACTCCCTGCATGACCTTGGGCAAGATACTTAACCTTTTAAAGTCAGTTTATCATCTCTACCGAACCCATGGAAGTGTTGTAAAAATACAGTGTACATTTGGCACACAAAGGCTGTTATGTTTCTTATTCACTTCAATATATCTTTTCAACATCAAGCAGAGTGCCTTAAAGTAGTAAGACTTTGATTATGGTTTAATTTGGTGTCAATATATAGGCTGGTTGATGGAAAGGTGGAATAGTACTGAAAGCGTGATGTGGAATAAGCATTTGTGGATTAAATCCTCAGCAAGCAGGAGAGTTTGTCAGGCCTGTTGGAGGAGGAGCCCTGTGAACTGTGGCTCTCATCTTCTCTACCTTCATCCTGCTTGTCTGGGAGCTGGATTTAACTGCAGGTTGTTGGAGATGGGAGAGGGGAGGTGGAAGACCTCCTGCCCAGCAACTTCCCTCCATTGGCTGAAATGTAAAGTCCCTCCATGGTGTGACTCTGTCATGCTTTTCTCTACCTCATGCAGTACCAAGCCAAATCCAACATGTCATCCATTCCAGACCAACGGCTTCCTGTGCCTCAAAACCACCTTTATCTTTCAGATCCCAATTGACTCTGCCCACTTGGAATATTCTTCCCCTGTCTCTTCTTATCAAACTTCTAGATCCTCCTAGGCTGAATTCAAATGGCATTTCTTTTAAGGACCTTCCAACACAGCCAACTGGATTAATCCAGCACTGCCAGCCTGGTAACACAGTAACTATAAATGTGTGCCCCACACAACATGCCCAGGGAAGTAACTTCACCTTATTCCTCTCTGTATCCACAGCAGCTGCCCCAGAGCCTGGCCCGGTATACTTTTTGTGTAATTGAATGAAATAAAATGGGGTATGCTTCAAACCCCTTGTCCTTAATCTCTGCAATAGACCTTAAACCAGGTATGTGTTCTCCAGGGGACCACCTTTAGACGTTTCACCTCCCCAATCTCTGCTTTAAACATTAACAAACTCAACATGCCTGCAGTTTGTCTTCCATAGCAAGGGAAACTGGATTGGGTTAGAATTGTTTTAATTGTGAAAATAGGAAGATTACTGATTAGTCATCCTCCTTACTCAGCATGGGGCCAAAGCTTAGGAAAAACCAAGAGGGAACTCTTTACCTAACTAGATAAGGAAGAAGACAGGACAACAGGATGGCACTGGAAGGGGAGGGCACACACACAGCACACACAAAGGAAGTTGGCAAAGGACTGCCTAGGTGCAGGTCTCCATGTTCTCCTACAACACTGGGCTCAGTTTTCTAATCTGGACTCTGGGTGGTTTGGATTTATCCCCGAAGTTTTGCACAAAAACTTCTCAATGCTATTTTAGAGTGTGTGTGTGTGTGTTTCAGGGAGCAAAAGAAAGGCCAGCCCCAGAGTCAGGAGGAATAGTCTGCTCTCATTCTCCCTTCCCTGCCCATCGCTGGCCACCCCCTGCTTACAGCCACCACCTTCTTGGCAAGTCCCCCTCTGGGGGAGACTTACCCAGAGACAACTCTTCTCTGGTGTGTTATGGGACTCGAGGAAGCCATTTTTCCTGCTAAGAATTGAGTTTCCTCCAAGATAAAATGAAGGACCTGGACCAGATGAAGTCAAAGAATTTGTGTGATGCTTCAGTTACATTCACCACTCTCGGCAGGGCCCACTGCTCTCTTTCTGCATGTCTTCTGTTTGCGCCAGAGGTGGAAACAGCTTCATTTCACTCACAGTGGACATGAGGTGAAGTCATATGTCAAGATTGGGGGAGGCTCCTAATCAGAATGGATCAGCGTAAAATGTGTGGGGCCCAGTGCAAAATGAAAATGTAGGGACCCTTTTTCAAAAATCAAGAATTTCAAGATGGTGACAATAGAGCATTAAGTCAAACACAGAGCCCTTCTGAGCACAGGCTCAGAGTGACTGCATGGGTCACATATCCGTGAAGTTGCCGGCTTTCCCTATTACATGTTGTCTTCTCCTTTTTCCCTGTTCCCACTTCCAGCCTCCATAGGCTCTAAGTAACGGAGAAATAAATGGTATATTTAAATTTGAAATACTATGACTGCATTCTTTTTTTAAAATTTTTTTTTATTTCAGCATATTATAGGTGTACAAATGTTTAGGTTACGTATATTGCCTTTGTCCACCTGAGTCAGAGCTTCAAGTGTGTCCATCTCCCAGATGGTATGCACCACACCCATTAGATATGTATATACCCATCCCCTCCTCCCCCCTCTCATCTGCCTGACACCCAATGAATGTCATTACTATATGTGCACTTAAGTGTTGATCAATTAATAGCAATTTGATGGTGAGTACACGGTTGTGCTTGTTTTTCCATTCTTGTGATATGTCACTTAGTAGAATGGGCTCCAGCTCTATCCAGGAGGATATAAGAGGTGCTAGATCACCATTGTTTGTTGTGGCTAAGTAGAACTCCATGGTATACATATACCACATTTTATTAATCCACTCACGTATTGATGGGTACCTGGGTTGTTTCCACATCCTTGCAATTGTGAATTGTGCTGCTATAAACATTCAAGTGCAGATGTCTTTTATATAGAATGTCTTTTTTTCTTTTGGGTAGATGCCCAGTACTGGAATTGTTGGATCAAATGGTAATTCTACTTGTAGCTGTTTGAGGTATCTCCATATTACTTTCCACAGAGGTTGTACTAGTTTGCAGTCCCACTGGCAGTGTATGAGTGTTCCTATCTCTCCGCATCCATGCCAACATTTACTGTTTTGGGACTTTTTGATAAAGGCCATTCTCACTGGAGATAAGTGATATCTCATTGTGGTTTTGATTTGCATTTCCCTGATGATTAGAGACATTGAGCATTTTTTCATAT
>CAUYSK010108661.1:0-15932 GCA_963575035.1 Avahi laniger
AAGTGAAGTATCACAAGAATGGAAAAACAAATGGCGTATGTACTCACCATTAAATTGGAGCTAACTGATCAATGCTTATGTGCACATATGGAAGTAACATTCATTGGGTATAGGGCAGGTGGGAGGGGGAGGAGGAGATTGGTAAACTCACACCTAACCGGTGCAGTCCATGCTGTCTGGGGAACGGTATGCTTGTAGCTCTGACTCGGGCAGTGCAAAGGCAATTTATGTAACTAAAGTGTTTGTATCCTGGTAATATTCTGAAATTAAAAAAAAAAAAAACTGTTACACCAAAAAGAAAAAAAAGGTTGAGCGACTTCCAGTTACCAGCTAATAAGTGAAAGAGCCAGGATTCTGGTTCCACTTTGCTCTGTAGTGTATACCCTCATGATTATCCGCAGTTAACACATGAAGAAAGGTAGCCTGGTGCCCGTGCTGGAGGTTGGGCTCAGCGGGGCCAATCTGACTCCAGCACCCACAGACTCTACCAGCACACATTCCGCTTCCTTCCTGCACCTCCCAGAGCCGTGTGTGTGGACACACTCAAACTCCTGCTGAATCCTTAATTGCATCTGCACCAGAAACTCTCTTTTTGACTGTTCTTTTGTCAAAGTTTTGACATCTTCTCCATTCTTTTTAAGATGCCATCACCCCATCATGCCATTACATAATGTCTAGTTTCCTGAGCAGAGAGATGCCAACTATCAGCCAGTTCCTTGATGGGATCTCAAAAAATGTTTACGTCTTCATCATCTGTTTCTTTGTGTCTATGTCTGAGAAAGAACTTTGCCTATCAAGTGTTTTTCTTCTGCTTGTTTGATAATAGCAAGATCTCCTTCCCTTCTGAGACCTGTCTCCAGTAGTTTTCTTCTTTCGCTTTTATACCTTTGATCTTTCTTTTCTTCTTTATCAATGATGAGCTGTTATTTGTCTATTATAACAGAACATCAACAAATTGACTGAAGCATAGTCATTGTCTCAATCATATTCATTTTTATACATCATAAGAATCCAGAGGTCACTGGCTTTGGCATCCGGTCAGAGGTTTCAGGCCTGACAATTTGCTTGGTCCCAGAATGGCTGCTGTAGCTCCACCCAAAATATTTATGTTGTAGACAACAAATAAGAGGAACAGAGAAAAGCGAAAAGAGCACATACCAAATGTCCATCCCACCTTAAAGTGCTTTTCTAACAAAGTCCCACCCAGCACCTCATATTATGTTTCATTGGTTACTCTGGCTGCTAAGAAGTCTAAAAAACGTATACTTTAGCTGGGCACTTTGCCACTTTAATGAAATTAGGTTTCTGTTATTGAGGAAGACAGGGGACATGAATGTTGGTTGGAATGCATGAGTCTGGCTCATTCTCTTGCTTAGATTTTTTTTCAGTTGAAGATAAGTCATTAGATTGAGCAGTTGAGCAGCAGAGACCCTCGGGCTTCTGATTCAAGACTGTCGTATGATGCGGAAGAGCCTTATGTGTAATAGAGATTCATAAGTTTGTGTGTGAGCACACGATTGTGTGTGTGTGTGTAGCTGAGTTAACAGAGGAGAGCTGGAGTGGAGTGGCATTCATCTGATAGTCAGGCATGGCTGAAATCACCCTTTATGGGCACTGATATTTTATCCCAGGCAATTAGGGACACATCCTCAAATCCCCTGCGAGTCATAAATTAAGCACATAATGAATGCCCCAGTAGCTGTCTTTTTACATGCAGGCTGTGGGTACATTCATAACCCACCTGAAGAGAACCAGCAGCAGCTGCGTGTGGCACCTGTGTGCTTTTCGCCTCCCTAGGAACTGACTGTAGTTACATAGGAGGCGGTCAGAACACCCCCCCAAGGAGGGGAAATAAAACGTGCTTCTGAAGCACAGAGTTTACAATTGGGAGTACACCAGGCCAATTTCTGATTTTGGGAGCAGGGAAGATAAAGCCTTTTATTTTTAAACAAAATAAAGCTCTAAATGATTTAAAGACAATCTTAAAATTATGAGAATTTTCTTTTTTTTTTTTTTGAGTCGGCAAACATTAAAACTTTGGGAATCAAGAATTCAGTGGAATAAACTTCAAAGGATGCCGTCATAGATAGGTTATATAGTTATTTAACTTAAAATGAAAAGAATAGTCTAGAGGTTTTTGTGGATTTTTTTTCTAAAAAATGAAAGGAGGCATATTGATGTTTGAGCTCTCAAGCTACCAGTATCTGGGTAGCTGCACATTAATGTATCACCTTATGTGACACCATATGCTTCAGCGTGGCAACTTTGATTTAATGTTACTATAAACATAACAGCTTAGATTAGGATTACATCACCAAATAATAAATTAGCTCATTTAAAAATGAAATAGACAATTCAATTTGTTTATGTCATTTTCACAAATGAAGAAGGAAGTTTGTAGATGAGCACATAAAATGACTTCTGCCATGACGTGGAACTATGGAATGATATGCTACTGAATTGTATTTGTCTACATTTTATTTTAGCTAAAAGCATCATATAATTCCCCTGTCGCCACTCACCACTGACTTAATTCTCATTACTAGAAATGGTTTTATTAAGAGAGCGAAGTTAACTCACCTCCGTATCCTCGCATGTTTCCCCCCAGCTGATACCTGTAATTGGTCATCTCATTGGCTTTCACAGCACCGTGTTGCGTGAACACAGCGTTGCTCTGACGTAATTACCTGGGAAGGGTTTCTGATTCTCATGCCCTCCTCATGCTGGATGTTTTGGTTGGATGCCTCTGGTCTTGGAAATTCCAGTCACGACCGATGTCACCCAGACTTGTCACTTTGCCAAAGGGGAATACCCTGCTTTCATTTTTGAATATTTTCTGTTAAGAGTAAATAGACAGCTTCTCACCATGAAGATGAGAAATGGAAATGCTGGAGACATTTCTAGGTGGATGATTTTTTTTATTGGAGACTCAGACTTACACCACATTCCTGTTCATTTCCTAACATGTGTTGAATAGCCACCTTATTAAAGTTGATGAAGATGTGATTCCTGATCTTAATTAAACTCTCAGCATAGCGTTGGAGCCAGACACATACGGATGGATGCAACACAGCGTCGTAACTGCTCTGAGAGACTAAGAGAAGGGAATGCTGAGTGGCGCAACTCAATTTAAATCAGCAAACTTACTGAGTGCACATGCAGTGCCAGGGCCTTGGGACTGAATGAAGGATAGGGCGTGAGCCCTGTCAGAACTGGGCTAGACACACGGATCAAAAATTGTATACCAGGGACTTCAAGTTCCACAAGAAGGTTTCAAAGCCCACAAGGTAGAAGTTAGGAGGAGGAAGAATGCACACCCAGGATTTTAGGTGGAGGATTGGCACTGGTGGCTTCGTGGGTGAGGAGGTGTTTAAACCGAGTTTGTGCAGAGGCAGCTAATCAAATGCGAGTGCATCAGGGATAAAGGCACAGAGATAAACAAGGCAAATCATGTTTGGGAACAACTTGCCTGGAAACGAGGTATAGACAGAATAGTGAGGCGTACACTTGAAGACGTCTTTGGAATCAAATCGTGGGAGGTTTTAATCCTAGGGTAAAAAGTGGGGGAACGAAGGGAAGCAACTAGATACAGGAAGAGTGGCCCATTGACAGCTGTTTTCTCTAGCTGGGGGTTAAATCAGACGAACTGAATTCAGCTGGTGACAGCGCATGAAGAAGGCAGCACTGGGGTAGGGGACACTGCAAAAAAATAACAACTTTACGGCTGGCTGCTCTGTAGCTTAGGGAAAGCAGGAGGCTTTGGGCTTGGCAGATGGAAAGATAGTGATGTCACTAGAGAAATGGGGAGTTCAGGATCGGCTGTGGGGGTGCACAGGATGTGGGTATTGGGCACGCCCTCGGTGGGCGCGGGCGGGCTGTTTGAGTAATTCATGGTGAAGAAGTGCTGTTGACATTCTGTCCAGGGCACTTTCCACAGCAGGCAGGAGGAGAAACCTAAAGGCGGGAGTGATTATTGCCTCTGGTTGGGAGAGAGGGATGGCACAGCTGAACTCATCACAGCTTCGAACCGACCTTTGTAAACTCTGGAGTGAGGTGAGCTGAGCTCAGATCCATGCTGCTGCATTTATTTCGACAATTACTGAGCAAGCCATTTGCCACGTGCTTTCTGCGCATCGTCTCATTTAAATCTTACAACATAAACGGCTATTATTTTACCCACTTCATTATAAGGAAACCAAGACCTGAAGAATTTAAGCAGTTGGCTTACAACTCAGAGTTACTATTGAAAGAAGCCATTTTCAAACTCAATTTATGGACTCTGAGTTTCTTTTTCTTTCCGTAACAATGTTATAATCTCACTATCTACAACTGATTAAAGAACACAGGCCCACTTCACAGAGGTGTCATAGACACTTACATGATGAAACCTACACAGTTCTTCTGTTAAATTATTTTCTGTGTATTTACTGAGAAAATAGATAATCTTTTAAAATCATAGCAGACTTCTCTTTGAAAGCCAGTGAGGTTTGATGAAATAAAAGATATTTAGAGTCAGAGCTTTATTTTCTACCTATATGGCTTGAAGAAAGTTATTTAACATCTCCAAAAGTTATTTCACTTTTTGTTTTAATTCATTCATGACAGTAATACATATTTTACAGTATTTTGAAAAACAGTGTGGGAGCATACCAATTATTTTTCCATCTGTCTTAATTCATTTTCTGTTGCTATAACAGTGTACCTGAGACTGGGCAGTTTACAAAGGAGAGAGGTTTATTTAGCTTGTGGTTCTGGAAGCCGGGAAGTCCAAGGTCAGGTGGCGGCATCAGGTTGGTTTCCGGTGCAGCCCAGTGCTCCTTCCCAGCGTGGCAGAAATGCAAAGGACCAGTGAGCACGTGCGAAAAGGGACAGGCATGAGGGCCTGGCTTGTTTCATAACAACCTCTCATGAGAACTAACCTCGTTCCTCAAAGACTCGCTCAGTCTCTCCAGGATGGCATTGACTGATTTATGAGGGCAGAGCCCCCGTGACCCAAAAACCTCGCGCTCGGCCCCACATCTCAACACCACCACATGGCGGAATTAAGGTTTCTATTTGTGAACTTTTGGGGGACCCACTGCTCAACTGTCCCCTCTTCAGGGAGGTTTCCAGTATTCATTCTACTGATTCACAGAAGCAGAAGAAGCGCTGAATGTTAGCGGGCAACACGCCCCCCTAGAAGTCAGACCGCGTTTCTCAGCTTTCCCTATAGCTACCTGTGGCCAACGAGTTATAGGAAGAAGAGATGTCTGTAACTTCAGGGATATGAATTTGCAGGAGGAACATGCATTTTTTTCTGTGCCTTATTTCCTTCTTCTTGACTAGAATTCAGATGTGATGGTTACAGCTGAAGCAGCTACCTTGGGCCATGAGGAAGTCTCAGTATTGGAGACCTGTGAAGTGGAACAATAATACAGAATGAACCACAGGAATGCTTTATCTGCTCTGGGCTGCCTGGCTTCAGACTTTAAACTTACAAACATGCCTGCTATTTAGGGTTTTCTGTTACTCATACATGAACCAAAACCGATTAATACTTCTTCTGACTTATTAAATATAGCATTAATTTATTTACCTGGTTATTGTCTACCTGTATGCTGTGAAACATATACCTTTGTTTCTGTTTGCTTCTGTATCACCAAATGGCAGGTAAATAAACAAGCCCAACGTACTTGTTGAACGAATGGATGAATGTATTAAGGATGAATGTAAAATCCATAGCCCACGGCAGAACTTTACACAGTGGTAGTTCCTTTTGGATTGCAACGACTGGATTCTAAAAAAGGAATCTGACAAGGCCATGGAAGCATTCAGATTCTGCCTAGTGGCTGGCCTAATGAATAACTACTACTACTAATAATAATCGACCTTTGTGATGGAGACTTTTATTTCAGTTCCGTTTATCTCTAAACAGGGTGAAGCCTGCCTTCTCTCAAAACAGTCTGCATTATTCACGATTAGTTTGCTGCTGTTAAAAACAGAGCTCTTTCTATATTCAGCATCTCCATTAGTAGAAACTATCAGGTGTGTGATTCAAGCCTAATTGCTTCCACGGTCTTGGCAATATTTTGTTGTCACCTTCTCTGACGGAGAGCCAGACTGAGCACTGAGGCACACTTGCCTGCCAAGAATTAATGCACAATGCAGACAGCAAAAATGTGTCGTTCCAAACTCACCTGTACACGAGGGGGATTGGGACTTCTGATTGTAAATACAGCCTAAGCATAAGAAAACGCAGCCTAACCAAGGAAATGAATATCTGTTAGATCGAAATTATTTTTAGGTTTAAAATAAATCAGTATTGGGATTTGGGAAAATATTTATTTACTCTGGATGCAATCAGCCTAAAATGTGTGTGTGTGTGAGTGTGTGTGTATTCGTAGAAAATGCAGGAGTTCACAACATTTCTTTGTTTCATAGTTTAAAACACTTCACAAATTTGATGTTGGTTACATTTCAATAAAACCACAAAAAAAAAAAAAACCTGCATCAGTTAGATTTTTTTTTTTTGACAGAAATGCTGCAAAGTTTATAAAAAGTCAGTGGCTTAAAACAATTGTCATTCACCCTCATTCGGGCTTTCTGGAGGTGGGCTGGCTCGATCCGGCTGTCCTCCATCACCCTTCTGCTACCAGCGTCTGCGAGGTTAAGGTGCGAGAACGGGCAGGCCAAACTGCACAAGGATGACTCAGCTGGTCACATGACACCTACTAAGGTCCTTTTGGCCTCATCAAGTCACGTGGCTGTCTCAAAGGAAAAGGGTAGGAAAGTGTCCCCGCCCATAGGGAAGAACTCCACGTGGTTACACGGCAAAGGACAGGGAGGTAGGAAGGAGCAAAGAACTGGGCCGTATTTACAATCTACTGCAATCTCCTTTTTGTAACCATTTCTTTTAAACCTTCCCATCCTCTTTGCTTTTTAACAGCTTAATTGAGATACAATTCATCGACCATATAATTCACCTATTTAAGGCATATAAATAAATGGTTTTTAGTATACTCATGCATATGTGCAACCACCTCCATGGTTAATTTTAGAGCATTTTCATCATTTCAAAAAAACCCCACAAAAACAGAAAACCCTATCTCTTTAGCTGTCATTCCTCAGGGCCCCATTTCCCCTAGCTATAAGAGACCAGGAATCTGTTTTCTGTCCACAGAGATTTGTCTACTATTAACATTTCATATAAATGGAATCATATAGTATGTGGAATTTTGTGACTGCCTTATTTCACTTAGCATGATATTTTAAGGTTCATCCATGTTATAGCAATTGTATCAGTACTTTGTTCCTTTTTACAGCCAAATAATTAACATTTATTCATTCATGGACATTTGGCTTTTATGACTAAGTTTGCTATAAACATTTATTGTTATATTTTTGTGTGGACTTTTAAAACAAAATTTCTTTGGGTATGCCAGTTGGAGTGGAGCTGTTGGGTCACACAGGGACTCAGAACTGCCAGACTGTTTTCCAAATCAGCTGCATCATTTTACATTCCCATCATCAGTGTATAAGGGTTCTGACGTTTCCACATCCTTGCTACCATTTGTTATCTGCATTTTTTATCTGAGCTATGGAGGGAAATCACAGCGTGGTTTCCATTTGCATTTTCCTAATGACTAATGATGTCGAACTTCTTTTCATGTGCTTATTGCCATTTGTATAACTTCACTGATGAAATGTCTGTTCAGATCCTCTGTTTATATTGGGTTGTCTTTTTATTACTGAGTTGGAAGATATGTGTGTGTGTGTGTGTGTGTGTGTGTGTGTGTGTGTGTGTGTGTAGATAGATAGATACATACATATATATCTTATAAGATATATTTTTCCATTCTGTGAGTTGTCTTTTCACACTTTTGATAGTGTCCTTTAAAGCACGCTTTTAATTTTAACAAAGTCTAGTATTTTACTTTTTTCTTTTGTTGTTTGCATTTTTGGTGCCATATCTGAGAATCCATTGCCATCCAAGGCCATAAAGATTTATGCTTATATTTTCTTCTACAGGTTTTATAATTTTAGCACTTTAGGTTTTTGATTTATATCAGCTAGACTTTTTGTATTAACTGTGTGTGAATTAGGAGCCCACCTTTATTCTTTTGCATGTGGCTATCGAGTTCTCCCAGCACCATTTGTGGAAAAAAAATATTCTTTCCCCACTGAATTTTCTAGCACTCTTGCAGAAATCAGTTGACCATAGACCCCAGGATTAACTTCTGGACTTTCAATTCTATTCCATTGATTTACGGGTGTGTCCTATTGCCAACACCACACTGTCTTGATTACTGTTGCTTTGTAGAAATTGGGATGTGTGAGTCCTCCAGCATTGTTCTTCTTTTTCAGATTGTTTTATCTATCCTGGGTCCCTTGAAATTCCATATGAATTTTAGAATCAGGTTGTCAGTTTCTATGGAGAAGTCTCCAGGGATTCTGACAGGGATCGTGTAGGTCCATTTGGAGAGTACAGTGATCTCAATATTATCAAGTTTTCCAATTCATGAACATGGAATATTTTCCATTTATTTAGATCTTTAATTATTTCAACAATACCTTCTAATTTACAGAGTATAAGTTTTGGACTTCTTTGTTAAATTTAATTAGAAATATTTTATTCTTTTTATGCTATTAGAAATAGAGTTCTTAATTTTATTTTTAGATTGTTCATTGCAAATGTATAGAAATTCAGTTATTTTTTGTGAATTGATCTTGCGTATTTCAATATTACTGAACTTGCTTATTAGTTCTAATATTTTTTAGTGTATTTTTAAGGATTTTCTATCTATGCCTTCATGGCATCTGTGAACACAGACAGTGTTGCTTCTTCCTTTTCAATTGGGATGCATTTTATTTTATTTTCTTGCTTCATTGCCCCACCTAGAACATCCATTACAAAGCTGAATAGAGGCTGTGAGAGTAGGCATCCTTGTCTTGTTCCTGATCTTAGAGGAGAGTATCCAGTCTTCTACCATTAAGTACTATGTTGTGGGGTTTTTTGTAGATGCCCTTCATCAGGATGAGGAAGTTACCACCTATTCCAAGTTTAGTTAGTGTTTTTTATCATAAAAGTGTTTTAGATTTTGTTAAATTTTGACGAATGATGTAATACATTAGCGAGTTTTGAATGATAAACCAATCTTGCATTGCTGGAATAAATCTCACTTGATCATGACATATAATTTTTTTTTATAAATGTTACTGGATTTGATTTGCTAGTATTTTGTTGAGCTTTTTGTGTTCACACTCATAAGAGATATTGGTCTGTAGTGGTCCTCCCCTCCCCCCGCTTTTTCTTTTTCTTGTAATATCCTTGTCTGGTTTTGGTATCATAATACTGGCCTCATAGAATGAGCTCAAGGTGTTCCTCCTCTTCTATTTTCTGGAGATTTTGTGAAAATTGGTATTATTTCTTAAAACATTTTGTAGAATTCACCAATGAAGCCATCTAGGATATCTTGTTTTTGTAAGGTTAGTAGTAATGTCCCCTCTTTCATTTCTGATTGTAGTCACTTGAATCTTCTCTCTTTACTTCTTGGTCAATCAAGGTAAATATGTGTCAATTTCATTTATGTTTTTCATAGCCATATTTTAAATGGCATTTCAAAATTCTATATTCAGCTTTAGTTTCATTGATTTTTCTCTATCATTTTTACATTTTTGATTTTAATAATTCCCATTCTAATATTATTTCTTTCTTTAATGTTTAGCTTGCTTTTTTTTTTCAGTCTCTTAAGGTATAAGGTTAGATTATGGTTTTGTGATCTTTCTTATCTTATTTTATAGCATTATTGCTATAAATGTCCCTCTAAGCACTGCTTTAGCTGCATACCATAAGCTTTCAAATGTTGAGCCTTCATTTCCATTCATCTCAAAATGTTTTATAAATTAACTTGTGGTTGCTTCTGCCTACCCACACCCAACTGGTAAGATTCACTGATTGCTCTATTTTTTTCAATTTATGCTTTACATATGAATCTAATCAAACGTAGGCTTTTTTGAAGGCTTCCTTTCCAAGGCCAGTGTTTGAGATTGCAGGAGGGTTTCTCTTAGTGGTCTCCTGGGTTCTCTCTGGAAAACTAGACAGCCTACAAATCAGACATATTTCCAATGAATCTATCAATTTCCTCCCAATTACCTTTCATCATGACTTCCACTGTTATTAAGAGCACCCTTATGCATGAACTTCTCTACAATCTGTTGCAAATGAAATCATTTCCTTTGGAAATAGATTAGAAGCTATATATTTTAAGGCTTACTTCTCCAAAGCAAAATATATGGGCCACATCTCTGGAGTTGGGAATGGGGACAACGTCATGCTTCTATCTGAGTGACACTCCCACTTTAGGAGCTGAGCACTCATTGGAGAGAGAGGGCAGTAGACTCAGATTTTCTCAATTTGCTTCTCCCAGTGTGGAAACCCCACACTTGATCTGGTGCAAGGATAACGGGGACCCTGATATTCTCAGCAATGCTGTACCTAATATAGAGCCTCTGACTCATGAGGTAGAGCTGGTTGGGAGAAGGGGGCCATTACCTCTCAGCTGTACTTATAGGCAGCTTAGCCTCAGCAACAGGTGGCTGGGTCCAGGATGAGAAATATTGACATCCTACCCCCCTGGGAAAACAGCCCAGAGATTGGGAGCCAAGGAGAGCTCCCAAACTCCAGTCTGGAGTTTTCTTCTTCCTGAGCTGAGACATGGCAGGGAGGGAGTAGGTCTGTTTCAAATGACATAGACTTTTACTGTTCTTACAGTTTTTTCAGTAACTTTTTTTTCACTTGCTGTATGTAGAAAGACCATTTTTGGAGACTTTAAATGTTTCTTTTTAATAATTTCCATAGGTTTCATTGGGGAATGGGTCTGCAGAGCTCCTCACATAGTACTGCGGAAGTCTGATTGAACTCTTTCAAAAACATCTGTGTATATCCACTTCATGCAGGTTTTGTACCTCCATCTAAAGTGACCGTGACCATAAAATGAAGAGACTGGGTCCATTGTTTTTGAGGCCATTTTTAATATCTAGTTTCCTAATGGTCCCTGCTTTCTTCTCATTATTGTAAACATTTATAGTATTAATTTCATTGTTTGTAAAGGCATGTTCAAGTGATTAAATGACATTACATAAGCACAAATACCAGTCTTTTGAAAAGACTGTAGGAAATCATTCCAATGCTATTGTTGCGGAGAAAGTGGGCAGTCAGTTGTCTCCAGTATACACAGCTACTCCCCATAATGTGGAAAAGCTGATCCCAATTAGTATTTTCTTTGTTTTATGTCAATGGAAAGAACCTAAATTCTGTAAAATAATTTAAATAAGTTTATTCTGAGCCAAATATGTGTGACCATGGTCCTGAGAGCCATGCCCAAGAAACCTCGAGCAAGTGGTCTCTCAGTGGTTGGGTTATAGTTTGGTTTTATACATTTCAGGGAGACAGGAATTACATGTAAAGTCATAAATGAAAACATGGAAGGAGTACATTGGTTTGGCTCAAAAATACAGGACATCTTGAAGTGGAGGATTACAGGTTATAGGTAGGTTTAAAGATTATTGATTTGTAATCTGTTAAAGAAATGAAGTTTTGTCTAAAGGCTTGGAACATTTTAAGTTAAGATAAGGAAGTATGCTAATCAGAGACAAGCCATTGGACATATACCTGTCATATACTGAGACTCAAGTGTTCTGTTAAGTAAATCGATGACCTGCAGATGTGGTTTAGTCTTACGTGGCCTTTGGCTTGTTTGTGATTTTGTATCTTATTATTACAAAGAATAACTCTAGAAGGGACAGGGCATACCTAGGCGTGTCTCACCTCTCTTCTCGTCATGGCCGGCAACTCAGATTTAAGGTTTTTTGGAGGGATCTGCTTGGCCAGGAGAGTGTTCATTCAGTAGGCTAGCGGGATTAAGATTTTATTTTAGTTCACATATAGCCCATCTAGTTTTTAATTAATGTTTGGAGGGATCCAGAGTAATACTGAAAATTTTCACCATCTGATTGATTCATTTTCGTAACTCATCTATCACTGGGGTCTTTCCTACCCTTGGGAAATTTAGGTAAATGTGCCTGATTTCACTCCACTGAGGGTCCATGTGCTTTTGTCTAAGGGTCCTGTGAGTTCCTGGTGAGTTACAAGTTCTCTGTGCCCTGCCCTGTCTTTGAGCCTGCAGGGTCCCACCTAGGTATGTGTTCCCTAGTCTAGGGAGCCAGTGACACACTCCTTTTAACTGTTCACCGCCCCCTTCCCCCTGCACCCAAATGCATTTGTCTCAAGTATTCTGTAAATTTTGGAATTTTCTCATGTTTTTGAATGTGGGGCTGAAAGGGGGAGTAATAGGAGAGCTCTGGGATTTCTGTCCACCCCACCCACCCTACATCCGCAGATGCTTTCTCTTCCAGCTCTTTTTTCCCTGCGGCTGATGTGTGGTCCTTCCCCAGGGATTCAGCTGAATGGTTCTGGCCACATGTAGGCCCTGAGGCTTTTATCCAGAGTCTGGCTTATCAAAGCCTTTTCTCAACAATAGGAGGGATGTTTCTCCTTAAAGCAATTACTCTCTGCTAAACAATTATGCATTTTGCTTATTGTTACTGTAATTACTCAAAGGCTCTGTTACATGGGATTTGATTGGAATCCATTAGGTTATTTGGGAAACCTCTGGAACTGAACTCAAAGGTTTAATCAGATCTTCCAAAGGAACTGTGTCCCTACAGAAGCTTAAACCTATAGCAGAACAGAACACAGTATATTTGCTTGTGAGCCTGTAACAGAACACTCCTCTCCCCTAGGGAGATGTTTTACAAAGCTTCCGTTTTCGCGCAGATGGTGACTGAGCAGGGGTGCTGGCTTTGAGGCTCCCCGTTTTTATGCTGGTGTTTTCATCCTCAGCTCTCACCCACGAAGTGCTCAGGGCTTCTCTGTGGGCAGCATTCATCAGGTGGGAAAGTATATTGCCCTGGCTTCTTCCGTGGGGTGTTTTCTTAATTATGTTCCTAGGCTCAGAGAAAAAATCAGGAAGAGAGTGACTACTTTAGCTTCCTTTGCTTCTCGTGCTAACTGGTATGGGAACAGCTTGGTGGCTGATGGCGATGTCTGATGGGAAAGGACTTGATTCAGCTTGCTAGAAACATTTCCCTTTCCTAAAGACACTTCTCCTCTGGTACTTTTGTCATCTAGAATGGATAGACACTGAAACCAGAGAAATGCTCTCATCTTTGATAATCAGGCTTTTGATTTCTTTGCTTTAAGAAAATGAGCCAGCCCAGCATGGTGGCTCATACCTGTAATCCTAGCATTCTGGGAGGCCCAGGTAAGAGGATCGCTTGAGATCAGGAGTTTGAGACCAGCCTGAGCAAGAGCAAGACTCCATCTCCACTAAAAATAGAAAGAAAAAAAAATCAGCGGGGCATGGTGGTGCATGCTCGTAGTCCCAGCTACTAGGGAGGGTGAGGCAGGAGGATCACTTGAGCTCAGGAGTGGAGGGGAGATTGTAGTGAGCTATGATGACACCACTGCACTCTAGACAAGATGACAGAGTGAGACTTCATCTCAAAAAAAAAAAAAAAGAGAAAGAAAAAAGAAAATGTGCCACTTTGTAGCATTTTCACTTTAGGGGCTATGCATGGATTTCTGAAGAATAAGATAAAACCAAATGAGCATCTTTCCTTCTTGTTTGTTTTCCAGGTAGCTTATGAGACTTTCTACTGCATCGGACATCTGCCGATTGAAACCATTTCATAGCATCTTACTGACTCTTACTTTAAACAGGAGGAATAGTACACATTTATGAGCTTTTGTTATGCTCCTATTAATGACAAAAATCACACCCGTAACTTATTTCAACAATAAAGAAATTTTAGGGATTCCTCCATGCTCCAAGCAAAAGTTGTCCATTGTTACTCAAGTGGAAATCATGGTGTCAGGATTTCAACTTTGTGAATAATTGTTACATTTACTTTCTAACTTTCTCTCTCTCTCTCTCTTTTTTTTTTTTTTTGTGACAAGGTCTCATTCTTTCACCCAGTGATATGATCATAGCTCACTGCAACCTCCAACTCTTGAGCTCAAGTGATCCTACTGCCTCGGCCTCCTGAGTAGCTGGGACTGCAGGCATGTGCCACCACACCTGCCTAATTATTTTTCATTTTTTGTAGAGATAAGGTCTTGCTATGTTGCTCAGGCTGGGCTCAAACTTCTAGCCTCAAGCCATCCTCTCACCTGGTTCTTTCAAAATGCTGGGGTTATAGGCATGAGCCCCCATGCCCAGCCCAAAGAGGAAAATAAATACTTACTTGGTGAAGAGTGAGAAATATAGAAAATTATTCTTGCAATATTAGCTTTAAAAAGTATCTTTTGTTTATCTAGATTCTAAAGTATTTTTGAAATGAAGAAATAATGTTTAGAGACCTTAAAAAAATGCAGGAGGCCACATAAGGGGCTGAGCCATATAGCTGTCACCTCCCCACCCTAAAAGAAAATGGTCTGTCCTGCTGGTTTGGTGTGCAGTGGTGTAGTCCTGGTGCTGAGGCCATGCGTTTTTCTGTCGTGCTCACTTGGCTATTGCTCCATGCTTTAGAATGATCTCTTTTGATTACTCCAAAGAAGAAAGGAAACAATAGAAATGATACATTTTGTTGTTCATCAAGAAAGAAATATTGTTCCCATTACACCAAAGTCACAAGGAGTTTGATCCATTCATTACTTCATCAAATATAAACTGGACACCTGTGGGATGTTAGGGTCAGTGGCAGAAAAGCCTGTGGGTCGCATCCTCTAGGAAGTCGCCTGTGACAGCTGATGGCATAGAAGGAGGCCCCCACGCCTGCATGCACAAGGGAAGGGCCCCCACCCCCAGAAGAGGGTCTTGCACCACTGAACGCTAACTAAGTACTGAACGAATGTAGGAAAGGAGACGCCGTGTGGGTGGCGCGAAGGGTACTCTTGGGTGAGGAGTCGAGAGGAAGGCGTTGGTCTCCTCGTAGACAGCCTTGTGGACAGAGCTGCAGACTTTGATTTTGAGTCAAAGTCCTCCAGTCCGGATGCCGCATGGGCTCCTGAGTTCGAGACGTCCTGTTGGACTTTCCTGGAGGCAGCGCTGACCCAAGCTCTTCATTCTGGAGCTGTGGCTGGTAGAGTCATTGAAGAAAGTGACACATCCAGCCACAGAGAGGAATCGTTATGGAGAAATGTGCTAACACGGTTCAGGCCTATTTTTATGGTGAAGCTGTGTCATCTACGTGTATGACCTTGTCTTGAAACTCGGAAGCTTACTGAGGCTCTTTTCAAAGCAGATTTCTTCCCCGGGAGGAATGCGGGTGCCAGCTGCCACACACTGTTTGTTTGTCTTTAATTTGTTATTTGTCAAAGGTTCTCCTTATGTTAATGTATACCTTAGGTCTACAATCCTGACAGCCATTCCGATTTGCACATGAAATGATTAGAAAGTTCTCCTAATGACACTTACCAGAAGTTGAAACAATGAAGGTACTTGGGACCAAGACAGGTGGTTGTGGATTAAGCCCCAGTTGGTCCCAAATCTGCCGGGTAATAAGCTGAGCGACAAAGAAAAAATGTCCTGGGCTCTTTGGGCCTCAGAGTTTTGCATTTTGTGAAGAGGAAATGCTATCTGTTCCAATCAGCACACAGGTTGCTGTAAGGATAAAGTGAACGCATTGATGCGAAAGTGTTGATACAAAGAGCGCCGGAGCATTAACGGTTACGGGAGATCCTGGGGCGTTGCAGACGCGCCTCCCTCCACTGCCTTGCAGTGTGTGACCCAATGAGTTCCCTAACCTGCGCAAGCTGCCACTTCACTGCCGTAAAACAGAGACAACATCCTGCGGGGATTAAATGGGATGACGTGCCGGGTCCCCACTCACAGAGGCTGCAGGACGGAGCTCAGGCCCTCCGTCCTCTGGGGTTCCCTGCCTCTCCAGCGGCA
>CAUYSK010108662.1:0-55085 GCA_963575035.1 Avahi laniger
TTCCTACTACTAACTACTGGCCCGTTGCATGGATACACCACAATTTTTTTTGACCTGGTGATGGATATTTGGGTTGTTTGTAGCCTTTGGCTATTGCACATAAAACTGCTAAAAACGTTTGTGTATAAAGCTTTGAATGGACATAGGCTTTCATTTCTCTTAGATAAATCCAAGGAGTGGAATATCTGGATCATGTGGCAGGTGTATGCTTAACTTTTTGGGAAACTGACAAATGTTTTTCCAAAGTTAACGTACTTTTTTACATTCGTACCAACAACATACAAAAGTTCCACTTCCTCTCCATCCTTGTCAACTCTTGAGATGGTCAGTCTTTTTAATTTTAGCCATTCTAATAGATACACAGCGGTATCTCATTGTGCTTTTAATTCGCATTTCCCTAATGACTAGTAATGTTGAACATTTTTCATGTGCTTACATTCAATATATATATATTCTTAGGTGAAAAGTCTGTCCATGTTTTTTTGCCCAATTTTTATAAATTTAAATTGTCCTATTGTGTTTTGAAAGCTTTTAAATGTATTTTGGATACAAGTTCTTTCTCAGTATTATCCTTTGCACATGTTCTCTTCAGTCTGTGACTTGTCTTTCTGTTCTCTTAATAGTGTTTTTCAAAGAGAAATTTTAGTTTTGATGAAGTCCAATTTATCAATTTTTCTTTTTATGGATTGTGCTTTTGGTGCTGTATCAAGAAATCTTACCTAATCAAAGGTTACAAAGAGTTTCTTTTATATTTTCTTCTAGAAGTTTTATAGTTTTAGGTTTTCACTTAGATCCATTTTGCATAAATTTTTATATAAGATATCAAGTAGGGATTCAAGTTAATTTCTCCATATGGATGTCCAGTTATTCTAGTATCATTTGTGGGAAAGACTATTCTTTCCCCTGAATTGTCTATTGAGATGATCATATAGTTTTTCTTCTTTAGTTTGCCAGTATGGTGAATTGCATTGTCATATATATATATATATATTTTTTTTAAATATTAAGCCAGTGTTATATTTCTGTGATAAACCCAACCTGATCATGATGTATTATCCTTTTATTTATCTTGTTGAATTTGATTTACTAACATTTTATTTAGGACAGTTGCATCTATGCTCATGAGTGATATTGGCCTGTAGTTTTCTTGTAATGCGTTTAATTTTGACATTGGGGTAATGCATATCTCACAGAATGAGTTAGAAGGTATTCCCTCTTCTATTTTCTGAAAGAATTTGTATAGAATTGGTGTTCTTTCTTCATGGTTTGGTAGCATTCACCAGTGAAGTCATCTGAGCCCACGTTTTCTTACTGGCAAGATTTTTCACTAGAAACTCAATTTCTCTAATTGATGTAGGACTACTCAGGTTATCTGTTTCTTCTTGAGTAAGCTTTGTGTAGTTTGTGGCCTTCAAGACATTTGTCTATTTTATCTAAATTGAATTTATGGGCATAAAATTGTTCTTAATATTCTCTTACTATCTTTCTAATGTCTTTAGAACTTGCAGTGACTCTGTAGTCACCTAATTCCTGACATTGGTTATTTGTGTTTTCTCTCTTTTATTTCCCAATCATTCTGGCTAGATTTGTCAATTTTATCCATCTTAAAGAACCAGTTTTGGATTAATTATGTTCTCTGTTATTATTCTGTTTTCCATTTCATTGATTTCTGCAATGATCTTTATTATTTTTGTTTTTCTGCTTCTTTGGGTTTAATTTGCTCTTTTTTCCCCTAGTTCTTTAAGGTACAAAGTGAAGTTTTTGATTAATGACCTTTTTTCTCTTCTATTAATAATATAGATGTTTACTTGTATAAAATTCCCTCTAAGTACAGCTTTACTTACATCTTTCAAATTCTGATACATTGTACTTTTATTACCTTCAGTTCAAAATGCTTCCTAATTTCCCTTTCTTTGGGATTTTCCAGATATCTTTCTCTTATTTTTAATTTAAATTTTATTGTAACCAGTGAATATACTCTGTGTGACTTGAGCCCTTTTAAATTTATTGAGATTTGTTTCATGGCCCAGAATATGGTTTATCTTGGAAAAAAAGTGGTCCATGTGCACTGGGAATGTGTGGTCTGTTACTTTTGGGTTGAGTGTCATTTAGGTGAAGGACATGACAATTAGGTGAAGATGGTTGGCAGTTTTGTTCACTTTTCCTGTATCCTAACTGATTTTTACTTGTTTTGTCAGATATTGAGACAGAGATATATAATCTCTACTTACAGTTTGGAGCTTGTCTATTGCAGTTCTATCAGTTTTCTCTTTGTGTATTTTGGAGCTCTGTTACTAGATCCATTAACGTTTAGTATTGTTTTGGCATCTTGATGAATTGACATTTTTATCACAATGAAGTGACCTTCTTTATCCCTGGCAGTATTCTTGGCCTTTTTAAATGTTTAAAAACTTTTTTTATATGTCTTTGTTTTTTTATGAAACATTTGAAGAGGAATTTCTGAGTTAAAGGATTTCAACCTTTTAAAAGTTCTTAATATCTTGCCAAATTACTCTCCAGAAAGGCTGTACAGATTGATACTTTTCTAGGTATTCTTTAAGTATTTATAAACTTAGGTGATCTTGATAGGTAGCAAGATTAACTGAACTGTACAATTCTATTAATCACAGGATAAAATATAATACCATTTATGTAACTTGTTTTATAGAATATAAAAATGCTATGTATATTTTTTTGTTATCACTTTATATCTCTTGTTTTATAGGCATAAATGTAAAAAAATCCTTATTTTTGTAATAGGGATATTTAAGAGGATTCGCTTTCTTTAAGTTTGATCTTTTCTATGTATTTTTTGTGGCATCTTCAATTAATATCTTAGAGATGGTTTTTCAAAATTATGTGCTTATATTTGGTTAGATGGAATGTTTAGCTTAAATACATTAATGTGTGGAAAGAAGTTTTATATATAAAACCAGATGTTGGTAAAGGTACATTCTAAGATTAGATATGAAATATCATATGTTAAATCCGATGAGATTTTGTAGCGGCTTAAGCTTTGTTTAGTACATGGTGTAAATAGCGGTTAATAAGTGATCCATTTGATGTATATATCTTTTTTGATATGTAAAGGTATTCCCTAGGGAAGTTTTACATGTTAATTAAGAAATGCACAACACATTTAACACTCTTTTATAAAAAATAAGCTCAGAGAGAGGTGACCTGTTTGTAATTCTGAGCTGTCCTTTTCACACAGGAGTCTTCCAGAGCCTCTAATGACCTACGAGTTACATGGAGATTTCATTGTTCCAGCCAGTAAGTATTACGTAGAGGTACATAGAAGCAGTTTTATGGTTGATAAATATTATAAACCAAAAATTTCCACATGAAAAATTTAACTGCATTGTTATTGCAATCTGTATTAAAAATAGAAATCAATTTAGAAGATATTTCTCCTTGTTTTAAAAGGTGACAAAAGGAACACTATATTCATTCATTCATGAAGATTAATTATTGCTTATTGTGTGCTAGTCACTGGTAGATACTGGATATGTAGAGCCAGGACAGGATTCCTGCCCTCATGAGCCAATTCTGCAGCAAGTGTTGGGGCATACACACTTCTCATTATACCGTAAAATATATAATAATGGCATGAGCAAAATGCTAAGGAGATAGATGTGTTTAACTTGCAGAAGGTTGGGGAGGTTAGCAGATTCGGAAAGATTAGTAGGTTGGAGATAGCTTCATATAGAAAGATATTTAGTTGCAAATTACAGACAGCAGGAATATTATGAGATAATGCCAGAAGCTCAAACAGTATTTGATGGAGAGTGAATTATATGTGATGAAATGTTAAATGAGAAAGGCCTATAGTTGGGTAGAATTTTGTGATTAAATTTTTCGTGAGTCATACTCATTTGAGGCTTTCTTGTTTTCTATTATCATGGAACTCACTTTCTATATTCAACACATGCTAATAATCATTATAGTCTTGTGAAGTACACTGGTGTTAGGCATTTACTGGTTAAGGAAATGAAGGTTGAGACATGTTAAGTAACTTGCCAAATTACAGGGAACCTTATTTAAAATTCAAACCCCAGTTCCACTAGCTAAAACCTGCAGTATTGGTTTTCACAGGTGCACTGATGGTAGCTGTAATTGTATTTTCATTTCCTTTTATTTTCTCCCCTTGGATGTATTCCATAGCTTAATCTTTTGAAAAACTTAGAGCCATTCCTTTGGGACCCATGTTACTACTGCCTGAACATTGCTTTAAATGTTATCTTCTTGTGAGGTCTTTGCTCCAGCCAGAGTAAAGGTTCTTAGTATGTTGTAGAAAGAAGCAATGTGTAGGCCCAATTAGACCGTACATATAAAATAGGCTTTTGGAAAAGGCAAAAATAGAATTCTATTGACTTTTGTTTTCACGTGGAAGAGGATTTTTTTCTTTTAAGAAAGAGAAGTTGTGTGATCAAGGGAGTGGGGGAAAGTTTTCTTGGCAAAAACTCAAGCAAATGCTTAGTTGTTTTGATTTCTTCCCTGTGGCATTTTTGGCAAACTGGGGAAAGCGAAATTAAACTTAGTTGGAGGACAATTGTTTCATGTTGTTTGCCTTAGAGACTGGAAAAAGCAAGGGTGCCAGTTTTACTCTAGAATCCTTTGAGAATTGGAAAAAGATAAAGTGATTATGGAATAAGGTTTTAAATTACCACAAGGGAATGTCATTAACATTGTCATCATGCCCCATGACTGAAGGCAGTGTATTTGGAATTCAAATATCAATGGATAAAGAAGTTCCTAAGAGGTAGGAACTTACTTCTTTTTTTTTTTTTTTTGAGACAGAGTCTCACTTTGTTGCCTTGACTAGAGTGAGTGTCGTGGTGTCAGCGTAGCTCACAGCAACCTCAGACTCCTGGGCTCAAGCGATCCTACTGCCTCAGCCTCCAGAGTAGCTGGGACTACAGGCATGTGCCACCATGCCCGGCTAATTTTTTGTATTTTTAATTGTCTGGCCAATTTCTTTCTATTTTTAGTAGAGACAGGATCTTGCTCTTGCTCAGGCTGGTCTCGAACTCCTGAGCTCAAACAATCTGCCCGCTTCGGCCTTCCAGAGTGCTAGGATTACAGGCGTGAGCCACCGCGCCCGGCCCGAAACTTACTTCTTAATAGGTAATAAAGTCCGTGGGCGTAGGAAATGTGTTTAAAAAGTTTGTTGAAGATATCTTTGAACAGCGTGGTAAAAAGATTGTGTAAATGTAAAAAGGATCATCACCTATTGGACCAATACCTTGTGTCTTGCTTCCTGACTTCGTGGGGATGCTGTAATAGCATCTTCACAATAATTTGAATAACAGGACTGTTAGAAAGAAATACTGTCGTTACTGTAGTTATTGGCATGGATTTGCACCTAAGTGCAGTTGTGGTTGGAACAGGACCTGCAGTAACATTATTTAATGAGAAAAAGTACATGCATTCAATGGTGTATGTTAGGGGCCAACATTTGCAATGTAGACTTTAATTTTTTATTTTAATCTCTTGTGAGTACCCTTCTCTGCACTCACTGCCTCTCTTAGGAAGAGTGTGGGAGCAGATCCTCTAATCTTTTGCATATATACTTTTAAGCATTGAATAAAACAGTTACAGAAATCGAGTGACCAAAATTAGTCTCCCCTTTTGAATATTGTTAGAAAATTGGAATTGTGGTTAAGCTCTCATTTTCCGTTAACAATGACACAGCTTACCTTGTTTTGCTAAAGTGTCTGTTCTCTGAGCTGACTGCTAAAATTACTAAGCATCGCCAGTCTTTGTTACCGCCTCTCACACCAGCCTGGAAACTAATTTTTGATTCTTCTCAGTCATGTGCGGTGGTTTCCATCTGTTCTGTGGTGATGAGATTGTCTCTTCTGCCCTCCCTGCTGAGAGTTTTGAAGGTTTCTCTTGGGTCCCTTAATTTTCTCTCCTCAGTTTCTTTCCCAGTTTTCTGTTGAGAATGTCTGTGTTAATTTCTGGAGTTCATGATACAAATATGAGTTTGGTTTCTATTTTGTCACCACAAAAAGCAATATTGTTTTGTTCCTTCTACGATAATCTATTTTCTGACTTACTGTTCAATGTTGAATGCATTGGAAAAATTAAAAAAAATTTTCTTAGAGAAAATTAAGAGAATTAATTTAACTGTTAGCTCCAAAATACACTTGCTAAAAGGAACTAGAGACCATCCATCCATCTTGCGAGAGACTTATGATGGAATTTTGGTGTTGAAATTCATAAGTTTACTTGGTCTGTGTGGGAATGCAAAAGACTGTGTCCCCTACAGGAAGGCTGGGACGCATCTGCGTGGATGCATTATTGCATGACATTCACCTTTGAGAATGTTGCAGTCCACGGTCTGTGTGTCGGCCTTTTGAGCTCAGAGTCCTTGGTATAACATTGTGGTAAGAGTAGGCCTGTGCTTCACACGGTAAACTTAGTATGACAATGACAGCTAAAGCCGGGATGCCTGTTGTTGCGTCATATGAAAAATCTCTCAACTGTCATGGAAACCAGAACACTTGTGCTGCTATGGCCACTATATTTTCTTCCCATAGTCAAGGTTCCTGGGAAGCAAAATCATAACCATAAAGTTCTTTAGTCATTTATCATGAGAAACATAACTGTTATAGGTTACAAGACATTGGTGTTTGCCTAACCAGAATGTTCTATCCTTTTTGGTAAAACAGCATGGGAAGCAAGACAAAATCACATGGTTCTTGGCAGAGAAGGACTCAGGAACTGAATGCTAAATGGCATCCATCTCTTTTAGCTTGATGTATTAATTTCACAGTAAATGGGAACTCCATAGTAGAACTGGAACACTCGATGTCTGTTGACTGAAGCCCTTTGTCCCTTGAGAAATGCTTGGATGGTTACTGCTAATGCCTTTCTAAAATTACAGTGTTATTGACTTTTGACATTTAAATATTGAAATAATTTAATATTTATCTGCCTGTATGTCTTTGGAAAGCTCCAGGATCGTATCTTTTTCGGTCTCCATGAGTTGGCACAGCATCATCAGCAGATGGGCATTACAGTGTGGTGGACGCCGATTTGCAGTTTCACGATTAAAGTGCTTTTTCTGCTACAGTAAACTCCTCATTCCCTGGCATCTTTCAGGAATTTGGTGTTATGATTAATTTAGTATCCTAGATTTTTAAAAAAAGGCCTTTCATTCTTTATCAATCAATATCAATTAAAAGATAGTAAAATGCATATGGCATGAGCAACTGAAGCTAACTTTTTCTTAGACTTTTTTTTGAGCATCTTAAAGATAATATGTTGTAGCCATATATAATGCCTACTAATAGAAAGCTCTGACTAACGTGAAAATAAAACAAAATAGAGGGAAAAGTGATTGTATTTTAAAAGCCTTACTGAAAAATACTTTTCTGAAGAGGAACAAGAAGAGGGAAAAAAGCAGACTTGGAAAAATGTATGTGTGATTTCAGAAGAGATAAGGGTAGCTTAGTGGGGGAGAGGCTGGAGAGAAAGTGAAAAAAGGTTTGACTCTGTTTCTCAAAACTTATTAAATGAAGAACCTTATCCCTAGAGGGTGGGAAACTATTTCTCTAGCTTGTGTAAGTTATAAATCCTAAAATATTAAAGCGAGGTTTTCATCGGAGAAACACGATTGTTAATGACCAGATAGATTCATAAGTGAGAGCTAGCTTTTTAGGGCAAAGTTTTCAAAAATTTTTCCACTTTTGAAGTATTAAATTCTTGTCCTCAGCAGTTATCTTTTCATTCCTTTGGAATTTTGACTATTTTTCAGAGTCTCTGCTTTAATTTTATTTTTTGAAATCAGAGCTGTGAATTAAACCTGTTATATGTTTATATTTTTATTTTCTCCAAGATTGATTGGATCTTGATTTTAATGCCAGATTAAGAACTGGATTATAATTTATTACCTAACACTTCTTTCATTCATTCATTCCCCTTTTCAAGGAATATTACCTAACACTTTAGACAGTTGTGCTTTTGTTTTCGATGATAAATTTAGTTTGTATCTAAAAGTTTTTTATTACATAATGTGATTTAATTGTGTTCTGCTTTATCATGTGCTTTTTAATTTCTTAGCCTTTTTGCTTCCTTTTTCTTTAGCAACAACTGTCTCAGTGTCCTCTATTTTAAAACCTCATTTGTCACCCTCAGACACTGTTATCGGGAGTTTAAATGGGAACAAACTTAACTTTGCAAACATTGGAAACAATCCAGATGTTCCTAAAATTGTTGGTGTGGTGCTGCAGTTAGTGACATGGAAAGATATCCATGATCTATTAAATGGGCTGTTTCTACATTTCACTATAAAAAAAGGAAGGAAAACTTTGAAAGCATTAAACCTAAGATTTACTAGCTTATCTTAGGGTAAGATTTATTGCTGATAATTTTAATTTAGGTGAACTTTTTATTGAAATGTAACATGTGCAGAAATAGGTATACAGCTTATCGAATTTTAACAAAGTGGAGATATCCTTGTAATTAGCCCCCAGATCAAGAAATCAGGCCGGGCGTGGTGGCTCACGCCTGTAATCCCAGCACTCTGGGAGGCCGAGGCAGGTGGATTGCTCAAAGTCAGGAGTTCGAGACCAACCTGAGCAAGAACGAGACCCCGTCTCTTCTAAAAAATAGAAAGAAATGATCTGGACAACTAAAAAAAAAAAAATATATATATATATAAATTAGCTGGGCATGGTGGCACATGCCTGTAGTCCCAGCTACTTGGGAGACTGAGACATAAGGATCACTTGAGCCCAGCAGTCTGAGGTTGCTGTGAGCTAG
This sequence comes from Avahi laniger, assembly GCA_963575035.1. NCBI lineage: Eukaryota > Metazoa > Chordata > Mammalia > Primates > Indriidae > Avahi > Avahi laniger. Next base: position 8,773 of record CAUYSK010108662.1, read on the forward strand.
GCTGACACCATGGCACTCTATCCCGGGCAATAGAGCAAGACTCTGTCTCCAAAAAAAAAAAAAAAAAAAAAAAATCAAACATCATTGGAACCTCAGAAGCCCTTTCTCACACCCAGGTAGTCACTCTCCACCTCCATGAAGTGTGACCACTCTCCCAACAATGTGGCTTGGGATTGTCGTCTTTGAATTTCATGTAAATGCGACCAGACAGAATATCCCCTCTCGTCTCTGGCTGCTTTTGCTCCTCTTGGATACTCGTCCACATCATGCGAAGCAGTAGTTGATTTGTCGTCATTGCGTTCTGTTGTAGGAATACACCACAGTGTAGTTGTTTATTCTACTGTCAGTGGATGTTTGGGTTGTTTCCAGTCTGGGGCTATTACAAAGAATGCTGCTGTGAATATTCCAGTATGTGTCTTTCAGTGAACATTTATGTGCATTTCTCCTGGTTATATACCTAGGAGTGGAATTTTTGGGTGGTAGGGTATGTGTTTGCTCAGCTTTCGTAGACGCTGCGAGACAGTTCCCTATAGTGGCTGTGCCATTTAGTTCTTCCCACCTCGTTGGTGTCTGGAAGTTCCAGTGGCCTCGTATCATCGCCCAGGTATGTGAGCATTCATTCAAAGCCCTTGCGGGGGCTGAGTAGTAGTCTCTCCTTCTGGTTTTAATTTCTGTTTCTCTAATGTAGATTAGCCCGTTTTGTGTTTTTACTTTTTAATTTTTTTGGTCATATGAATAAATATTTTGTGAAGTTCTGTTCCAGTCTTTTGCCTGTTTTTCTGTTAGGTTGTGTCTGTCTCTCTCTTTTTCTGTTGCAGAAATTTGCAGGAGTTCTTTCTAGACTGATTGCGTGTTATTTTTCATATATATGTTGCAGATTTTTAGTGATTTTTTACTTGAATATTTTCTCTCTGTTGTCTAAAATTTTAGCAGAGCATGTATTTAGTTTTTATCATAAGAAAAAAAACTGTTATTTTGAAAAAATAAATGCCCCTGTCTTGTTCTGTTTTACTTCTCTTTGCCGTTACCTTCGGTTTCTTGCTTTTTGAATGTGTTCTGAAGTCCGGCTCTGCGCTCCCTCTCCAGCAGCTCCTCCTTTAACCTCCCAGTTTTGGTAAAAAGTGGCTCTCAGCTGATAAATTTAGTGGTGCCCAGGGTCCCTTCTCCCCGTCTTTCCATTTTTAACTGTCGATACCACTCGCAGCACCCAGTCTGTGCAGGCTTTCTCACTTCTGGTGACATCGAACCTCTCTGGTCCCTCCCAGCCCGTCCTCCTCCTCCATTTGCTTTGCCTGCTTGTCCTAGCCCTGGAGTTGGCCTGTCCCCTGGATGTCTTTGGAGCTCTTTTCCGCACGGTGCCCTCGGTTAGCTTTCCGAAGTTGTAGGCAGTTTCAGCCGCGTGCTAGAGGTCACGTTTTCTGGAGAACATTTCTAGACTTGGTCTCTAAAGCCTCCTGTATCCTCCCTGCTGGATACCAGCCCCCTGAAAATCATCTCCACTGTCATCTTCCTCCTCACACCAGCTTTGCCTTTGGCGCTGCCGTCTGCCAGTGGAACTGGTGGAACTACCAGACAACCCAGACATGGAACTCTGGTCATCTCTGCCTTCCTCCTCCTCATCCACTGCCAGTCTGCTGCTAGGTCCTGTCAGTTCTACTTTTTCCATCATAGCTCTTACATAATAGCAACACAAACGACAACAGTAATAATAGCTAATAGCCTATTTGTGCCAACCACTGAGGCTAAGTGCAGTGCTTTAATTTCATACTGGCCTTTTGAGATGTTGTTATCTTCATTTTACTGATGAGGAAACTGAGGCACAGAGAAGTTAGGTAACTTACTCAGAGCCACTCAGCTGTCAGTTAGAAGCAGTGGCTCTGACTCTAGGCTATAAGAATGGTCCCCAGTTTTCAACTATACAATGGGTTTATTGGGATGTAGCCTCATCACAAGGTGAGGAGCATCTGTACTTCTGTGGTCTGCTGCTTTATTTGTAGTCCAGCCATCTCCCCCTTCCTTCCTATCACTTCATTCCCAAATAGCATTTCCCTCCTAACTTGGTCTTTTTCCCCATTCTAATCCATCCTTCAAAAAATGTCAGGTTTACCTTCCCCAAATTTAACTCTGTTCATATCCCTTCTTTGCTTTTACTTTTAGTGACTAATTTAGAAGCCAACAGTAGAGACACATTCTTCAAATTGGCCTTTTTGTTTGTTTTTGTTTGTTTGTTTTTGAGACAGAGTCTTGCTTTGTTGTCCTGAGTGTAGGGTACAGTGATGTCATAGTAGCTTACTGCAATCTCAGACTCCTGGGCTCAAGCCATCCTCCTGCCTCAGCTTCCCGAGTATCTGGGAGTACAGGCGCGCACCGAGACGCCTGGCTGATTTTTCTGTTTTTAGTAGAGACAGGGTCTCGCTCTTGGTCAGGCTGGTCTTGAACTCTTGACCTCAAGCAATCCTCCCACCTCGGCCTCCCAGAGTGCTAGGATTACAGGCTTGACAAATTGACCTTTTCAGACCAAAGTTGGCCTCAGGCTGCCACTTGAGGTGCTGTCTCTACTTAGGGACTGTGCTTGTTGTCTTGCTGTTTGCTGCTTCTGGAATGTGACCCCGCCCCTCAGTTTGCCTTTCCTTGGACTCTTCCCCAGGCTTAAGTGAGACCCTTCCTGAGCTTCTGGGCCAGCTCTGTGTGAACCTCCAAAGCAATTGCTAACCTTCCTTTCTGTTACGGTAAACCTAGCACCCAATTCTCATCAGTCACGTCTTTGACACCCCTGAAAACTCTAGCATAATCCTCAATAACAAGCATCTTATTGATTTATTTGATAATTTTCCAATCAAGAACACAATAAAGGGGATTCACATACATTGTTAATAAGAGTCACAGATAATTAATTCCAAAGTTTAAGGGGTAAAAGGAATGTGTTAGTGTCCCAGGGCTGCTGTAACCAAGTACTGTAAACTGAGTGGCTTAAGACAACAGAAATTTATTCCGTCACCATTCTAGAGGCTGGAAAGTGTGAGCTGCAGGTGTTGGTAGGGCCATGCTCACTCCGAAGGCTGTAGGCAGCTTCCGGTGGTTCCGGGCACTCCTAAACATCGCTTGACTTGTAGGCTCTTTGCTCCCATCTCTGCCTCTGCTGTCACATGACTCTCCCGTGTCTGTCTTCACGCGGCCATCTTCCCTCTGTGTCTTTTTCTTATAAGGACACCAGTCATATTGGATGAAGGGACGGACCCAACCCTACTTCACAGTGATCTCATTTTAACTGACATCTGCAATGACTTTATTTCCAAATAAGGTCATGGATTGAGAGTGCCTTTTTATTCTGATGTTTTGACATCTGGGGCCTCACCTGGGGACGCTGCCCCTCCCAGCGCTAGTCAGTTCCTGGAGACACTAAACCCCAGGAGGCTTTTCATATGCAAACTGTCTGGTCCTCTGCATGCACCTGCACTCCTGCTCTTGTCACCCCAGGCCCAGGTAGCAGCCACCTGGGGACAACCTCTGTGCCCCAGAGCCCACTGAAACCATTACCTTAGCCAGTGCTAACCATTACCTTCTGCCAGCCCTGTCCCATTCTTTCTGGGGAAACCACATGAAAGACTCTTGCCACATTCCACCCTGCCTTCCTCTGCCTTTTCACCGACCCTGGTGCATCCCTGCGTGGCCTGTGTGACATGCCACGCCACCTGTTTCCAGGGCTCTGTGTGTGAAACTTTGCCCTGTCTGGCGGTCCTCACCATATCTTGCCATACCTGATTAGATTCCAAGTGCAGCTAGAAGCACTCACGTTCTGAGGATCTAAGAGTTGGAACTTCAACATATCTTTTTGGGGGATACAATTCAACCCTTAACAGGGAGTAGCCTATTTGCTGATGTTTTACTTACATTCCGTTGTGGGGCGGTGACCCCGTGACTGGACTCCATCAGGTGAGTGACAAGCAGGCTTGAAGCGCGCGTGCTGGAGGAGAAGCCGCGGCAGCTATCTGTTCTTCAACCCGGGGAAAGGCACTCACTGCAGCTGCTCTGAAATTACCTCATATGGGAGGCGTTAGGAGATTAATGATAGGGAGGAAGATTTCTTTTTCCTTTTAAAGGTGGCAAAATATGTTTAAATTCTCTGTGTTTGACAATCTTGAAGATGAGCTGTTGATGTTGTTGATTTTGAGAAATACCATAAATTCGATTCTGAGCATTCTACTAACTACTTTTTTTCTTTCTTCTTTTTTTTTTTTTTTAAAGAAAGCGGCAGCCCAGAATCTCGTGTTAATGCTATCCATTTCTTGGTACACAAGCTGCCAGAGAAAAATAAAGAAATGTTGGATATTTTGGTGAAACACTTAACAAAGTAAGCCTCTCTTTCTTCCTTTTAACTTTCTTCGCTTCGCTCTGGGTGCCATGCAGCGTTCTGGATTTGGAACGGTTGGAACGGGGGCTGCATACACAGCACCAGGGACCACACCTGGAAGGGCAAGCTGGGCGTTTGCCTCGTCGTGTGTGTTTTGGACAAGATGTTGAAATACGATGCTCTCATGAGGTTGTATAATTATTTGCTTAGCAGCACTGCCAGCAACTCAGGATTTGATTTGAAGGAAAGAAGAGAATATTATACATTGCCCCATACACAGACTCTGGAAATGGGATTCTAAGCTTGTTAGCAAATTTAACTTGGCTTCACACCTATCTAAGTTTGAGCATGCCCTTAAGTTGGCTTAATTCAGCAATGGGTAGTTATTTCACAGACTCCATTCTCTTTTCCTCCTCCTCCTAAAAGCAAGCAAAATTGAATAATTCAGCAGAGAGATTAGCTTTCCTCAAATATAAATGGCTCACAGATCATTGTAATTTTTGAGGTGAGAGGAAGCTGAGGAACACCATGTTTTAGAACCTTTCTTTTACGTGAAGAGTGAATGTCAAAGGATATTGTGATTTGCTAACAGTCCTACTACTTGTATAGTCATTCTTCATTCATTTGGTCAACAAATGTTTAGTGAATGCCTTTTTTAGGTGCTAGTGAGTAGATAGTTGAACAAGACAGTCAAAAATCCCTACTTCTGTGAAGCTTACTTTCTTGGGGGAAAAAGATGATAAACAGATTATAAATAAAAATACAAAATAGTTTCAGATGATAAATGGCAAAAATGCAAGTAAGGAGTAAGGAGATGGAGAATGTATGTTGAGTGTGAGACTATAAAGAAGATTATTATGGAAGATCTCTTTGAAGATGAAATCTTTGAGTTGAGCACTGCATAAATGACAAGGCTACTGGGAACAGTTGTCCAGGTTGTTCACTGCACAGTGGTACTGGGCTGAAGGACCGAGTGTGAGTGCTCTGCATACTTGGGAAGCTATTTTTTACAAAGGTGCCTTGGGATCTGGTAGTTCCTAGAAGCAAGGATATAATGATCTGGTGGAAGAGGGGGTGTGTTTTGATTAGAGGGGAACAGTAAGTGAAGGCTTTTGAGGAAAACAAGCTTAGCATGTAAAGTAGGCACTCTGCATCTGCGGACTCCGTAACTGTGCGTTCTGCATCCACGGATTCAGCAAGCCACTGAGTGAAAATACAGTATTCACCGGACGCATGTGGGTATGGAGGGTGACTTTTTCTATCTGCAGGTTCCACAGAGCAAACTGTAGGACTTTAGCATCTGTGTCTTTTGGTATCCACAAGGGTGCTGGAACCAGTCCCCTGTGTTCTGCCAAGGGAAGACTGTTCATGGAATTAGTAAGAAAGCCATCGTGGCTGGAGTAGAGCATGAGAGAGAAAGAAGTAAAAGAGGAGGCAGGGGCCTCCGTGCGCGGGTCTTGTTAGAGCCACTTATTTCAGAGGCTGATGTTGAGGACGGTTTGAGTCTCTTGACTCCCTGTTTTTAAGGACATAGAGTTGCAGAATATTGTACCTTCCACAATTTTTGCCCCTTTGGTTAAACAGAGACTTTTCCCCCCCTCATCAATTCTAGTGTTTCAAATCACTCCAAGCAGAACCTAATGACGGTGGCAAATTTAGGAGTGGTGTTTGGACCGACTCTAATGAGGCCACAGGAAGAAACGGTCGCTGCCATCATGGATTTGAAGTTTCAGAATATTGTCGTGGAAATCTTAATTGAAAACCATGAAAAGGTAATAAAATTCTTTTTTTCCTTAAGAGACTTCCCGGTTGTGGCTTGTCACCATGTAATGAATAACTATCCTCTTAGATTTCCCTTTCTTTCTTTTTTTTTTTTAAATGATTTTATTATCACTATGAGGAGCTTGGTTCTAAGAAGTTCTCATTGAGCTTCTGTCTTTTGATGGTGCTCTGTACATCTGAACCTTACCCAGTCTTCTGTTATTCACTGGTTTAATGAAGAAACATTTAATCCAGATGCAAATGAATATGGGCAAGGTAATTGTGAACTGTTTAGATTTTTTGTTGCTTTCATTCCTATCCTTGGATTTGTCACTCAAATTCTGTGTGTCATAGTGGCCGTGTAATCTTGATCAAGTTAGGGCTTTGCATCTTAAAAAAAGGAGAGAGAGAAAATAAGGCAAATAAAGAAAGTTGAAAGGAAGTGAGATGGAGCCAGAGGACCATGAGCATCATTGAGAGTGGCGTTGAGGGGCAGGGCTCCCCTGAGACCGCTGGCCAAGGCTGGCCTGGGTTTGCTCTGCACTTGCGAAGGTCGCCCTGCCTGGCAAAGGGTCTTCCTGGTTGCACCCAGCTGTACTGAGTGGCAGATCAATGAGGAGAAGCCGGGGTGGGGTAAACTCCTCAAATGGACCCAGGCAGTACCCCTGGGTCCGGGGTGGGGTGAGGGACACATTCCTGGGATTTGATGGATGGGGTTGAGATGGGTTTGAATTAGGGGATCCATCTCAGGGGTGAGCAGAAACTGCTTTCATATACTCTTCCTCGCACTTCACATAGTCAGCATTTTAAATTCTAGAAATAATTACTGTTCGTTATTGTCCCTTCGTGATCTCTTTCCCAAATTATTATTCTTTTCTCCTCAATTACATGTTCTCTGTGGCTGCTCTCACAATACAACAGCAGAGTTGAGTAGTTACAACAGAGACCAGATAGCCTGCAAAGCAAAAATATGTAGCATCTGGTCCTTTATAGAAAAGGCTTGCTAATCCCTGCTTTGGACCAATAACTTTGAACCCTAGCAAACAAGAATCCTCTGAGGGGCTCTTTTAAATGGCTCTGTAGCCACATGTATTCTGTTAAATTTTTGCCTTCATAAGAATTTATTTATTTATTTTTTTTTTTGAGACAGAGTCTCACTCTGTCACCTGGGTAGAGTACAGTGGCATCATAGCTCACTGTGATCTCAAACTCCTAGGCTCAAGTGATCCTCCCGCCTCAGCCTCTCGAGTAGCTGGGACTACAGGCACACACCACCACGCCTGGCTAAATTTTTCTATTTTTAGTAGAGACAAGATCTTGCTCAAGCTGGTCTTGAATTCCTGACCTCAAGCAATCCTCCTGCCTCGGCCTCCCAGAGTGCTAGAATTACAGGTGTGAGCCACCGCACCCAGCCAGTGCCTTCATAAGAATTATAAGTAGCCAGCAAGGAGAATGGCTGATCTAGGTAGGAAACATCTCTTCTGCCTCTATTAAGAACTTAAGAGAAAACTTCAAAGTGGAACATGGGAGAAGATTCTGTTAATATTTGAGAGGTTTTTATTCATAACAGTTAAGACCTAAGTGTGACTTTCGCTGGCGTTAGGTCTGCCGCATGGCAGTTTGTATCTGGACTCAGAATTTGAAGGAGCTGGAGCCTATTGAAACCATTTAGCTGGCCTACATTTATAAGTAGGGATGGGACAGCTTTTGGGGGACATGTGGAAAAAATGGTTTCAGAATGCTTCTGGAGTGCTTGGTTCATAAGGACTATACCTTGTGTGCTTGCGTTTCTCCCTCTCAACTCCCTCAAAGATTGCACCTATTAAGAAAAATGAAGATGCTGACTCTGGGTTAAAGTATACCTTTCCTATTAACAAGGACATAACATGTTTATTATGTAGGGCAGTGCTGCTTAATCTTTTGGGGATCGCAGACCTCTGAGAAGCTGACAAAAGTTACCAGCTTTCTCCCCAGATAAATGCACATGACTCCTTCTGCCCCTGATTGTGCTGACGGTACCATTGGGTTCACATGCATTCCCGAGTCTGGGCACTGCAGGTTAACAATCTCCGGTTTAAAATGAGTCATCTCTTAAGTGACTTGTCTTGTTACTTGTTTCTCTGTAATCGAGGGAATTTATGATTTTTAAAAACTACATTAGACTCTTTCAAGAACTTTTTTCTCCCTCATTCTGTCACTTGTACATCAATACCTTGCTAATAACTGTCCTCAAGTCTGCCTCGTAGAGAATTTGAAAACTGTTAAAGCACTTGGTCACTCATTTGATTATTAGAAGGATTTTTAAGAATTGAGGTTGCATTATATGCCAAGCATGTAGTAGGTGCTGGGTGTGCAGATGAACGTTACAGCCACCGTTGCAAACCAAGTCACGATCTGGGCACGGGGAAACCACGTTTGGGACTTGAATCCCATAACGATTATTCCAGTCTAACATACCGTGTGACTTCTTTTTTCCTTGTCTGTTTCTCCCTGCTAGATCCTTGAGGACAGAGATTCTTTCGTGCACTTACAATGATACCTGGTACATATTGGATGTTCAGTTAATATTTATTAAATGAATTAACGAAGCCAGTACATTTTGAGGCGGTTGGAGGAGTGGGAAAGAGATAGGCAAACAGAGATGTAGTCCCTTTGAACAAAGCATTGGAAGAGCATTTCTTGGGTCCTTGTTGCATTTGCTATTTGCTAGAGCAGTTCTAGCTTGTGCTAATATTCGTTCTCATGGAAAAGTTAAGCTTGAAAGCCAGTGGGGGATTTTCTTTACCAGTATGGTAAAAGCAGCTTGTTTATATGGGTGTAAGAAGTTGTTTTTTGGAGCCAGTGGTGAATTTATGCCTCCTTTTATGGTCCTGTCATTAAACCTCATTAGCGTGCACTAAGCTATCCAGACAGCTCCTGGAAAGATGGCTACTATTCATTTTTAGAAAGCGAAATAATTAGACTACAAGCCTTGAAACAATGTTATAGTAGCTCAACTATCATTTGATTAAATCCTAATTAGGGAACTTTTATGCAATTTATTTGTGAAAATACTGGCTCTGGGTCTCGCTCTTGCATAAAAGGATCTCTATTTCATGCTGCAGCTGCCTGTTGTCTTCCCTTATTTGAAGCTGGGAAGGTAAGTACATGATTTTTCTGCTGGGAAGCAGATAGTGCTGCTTTCACCTTGTTAACAGATCTTACAGGAATTTCCAAGTAGCACTGGTGAGCCGGCTATAATAGTTACAGCGGATGAAAGCAGCCTCGCTCTCAGAGATACTGCGAAGTAGAGGGTTTTCAATTTTCCTTCTCTTCCTTTCTGTGTCTAGGTAGTGCTGTGAACACACGACTGACATTAATTAAAGCGCTGAGGCTGTCCATTGAGAAGGGAGGAGGTGGACACTGGGTTTGAGATTCTTCGCTGTGGCGGGTTGCGGTTTGGGAACAGAGGGCTATGTGGTGGGGCTTGCGGGTGAGAGGGTGTCACTTCGGATTAGTTAACAGTTCCTGTAACCCAATTTCCCATTACCTCTCCTCCTCTCTGCAATTTCCTCCTCGTACACTCCCACTCCCAGCGCTTTGTTCCTGCTCAGCTGGACTTCACTGCAGAGTCCAGGCTCCCCTACGAGGAAGAATATTTCTGCTGACAGGGTGGTTGTGCAGAAAAACTTCATGTGGACGTGGGTATCTGCGTTAGCCACAGGTTTCCCTGCCAGGGAGGCTCTTACCTTGACTTGCAAGTGGGGAGGCAGGATATAGACCCTCTTAGTAAATGTTTGAGGACGAGAAGAAAAGAGGGGCGGTAAGGATAGGAAAGGTTAAGAGGAATGGTCTGTGAGGAAGGACAAAATGACAGTGATGGACAGCAGAACAAAAACGGAGGGGTGGGAGGCCGGAGAGGAAAGGAGAGGCCCGTTAGCGTTGCTGAAAGTGAATACGGCAGAGGGGAAGAATGACAAGTGAAGGAAGTCGTTTTCTTTTCCTCAGTTGCTTCCTTTCCCTCCCTGGGAACGTGAAGAGTGTTGCCTCTAGGAAAGTCACTGCGGCGAAGAGGAAACGTCAACAAGTAATTGAAGCAAGATTGCTCTAGATGAATTTTGGAGTTAGAAAAAGACCCTTAGATAATCTGCTTTGGAGATCACCATTTCTCCTAGCCTCTTTGCTGTTTTTATAAAATCCGTATGTACTTTATAGGAAACTTAACCCATATGTTTTGGCTTTATGTGCATATAATACGTTAAGATGTTGTTTTAAAAGAAGTATTCGTGGGCCAAAAATATTATCAAGGTCTTTCTTCCCTTGCAAATCAGAAAATTGTATTTCCCAGGCGGGTAAGGCTGCTGTGAACTTGCCAGGGATTTTCAAATTGGGGTTGTGCTTTAGAATTTGTGAGGTTTGCATAAGTTGTGTTCTTAACAAAGTGTACTTGTTATGCATTAATTCAGTGCATTTTTTCTGAGCGCCTGCTGCGAGTGAGACATGGTGGGGAAGGAAAGACAGTGCGTCCAGCAGGGGGAAGAAGAAATGTTCAAAAGTAGCTACAAGACATGGCAGAGAGTAAGTGCCGTCAGAGAGCGAGTGCGCGTGCGCGAGGACACAGGCGTGCAAAAGCAGCTGATACTTCAGAGGAGGGTTTGCGTCCAGCTGTGGGAAATCTGGAAAATTTCCTGAGTAGGTGGTTTGAGTCAGTTTTAGAATGGAGTTTGAACAGGTGGAGCCGTTTTAAGAGGACATTTCAGGCATGGGAGATAATGCAATCAGAGAAACACAGAAAGCGTGTGTTTCGGCAGTGCAGCTCTTGTTGGAACGTGGGTGAATGGAATGAGGTAGGATTGGAAAGCGATTCAGGCCAGGTGTGGGAGGTTAGAATGCTGCTTTAGAACTTTTGCATTTAATTTTATAGGTACAGGGAACACCCACGGTTTGCAGGTAAACTGCTTCAAAAAGCTTAGCCTGACAGCAGGGTTTGCAATAGAAAGTAGAGGATCGGAAGACCAGGAGAGAGATCACGTGGCACAGATTAAGGGCATGGTGGTGAGAACGGGTTCCAGGGTGGACAGCATCACTTGGCGAGGTGGGATAGGCAAAATCCAGGGGCCGGCTTTGTGGCAGATCTCAGAGGAAGGTGTTGTCAGGATTCAATCCTGGGAGATTATCGATGTCATCAATAAAAGGAAGGAGAAAATGGGTTCAAGGCCAGGAGTAAGATGACTTCAGTTTGCAGCATGGTGCACTTTAGTTGCTGTCTCTCTCTTCAGCAAGATCAGCCCAGCAGGCAGTTGGAAATGCGGAGCTCAAACCTTGAGAGAATTTAGGGGTAGAAGGTATAATGTGAGGCATAGAGACAGATTAGCGTGAGAAAATATTTACTGGATTCTCAGGGTGTTACATACTTTTGGTCTATTATATAGGGTATTCGTATAATCTTCATGTATATCTACATTTAAAATATATATATTAAAATACATAGACTTCTTATTGCATCAATATATGTAATAGTATCCCTTTATAGGTAGAGAATTCTTATTATGTATATTATTCCTTTATGCGTTTGAGAGAACTGAGGGGCGAGAGATTAACTTGGCCACGGGTGCAGAGCTAGTGAGTGGCAGCGCTTGGGTTTGAACTGGTATCATCTGACCCTAAAAGCCTTTGCTTTTCATCACTAGGAGAAGATAACAGCATCCTTGAGAAAAACCAAGATTTCACTATTGGTGATAAAAGAGCAGCCATAAGAAAGCCACTGTCAGGATCAGGTCAGTGCTAGTGTCAGGGTCATCTAGGGACGTTGTCAGGGATGCTGGAGGCTGCCCACGAGATGGCAGAGTGTGAGGACAGGCCCTCTGAGAGAGAAATCTCTGTTGAGAGCGAGAGCTGAAATCAACTTGTCATGGTGTAAACGAGTGCGTGTTTGGGAATGGGTGGTAAATACCGAATTATTTGGTGTTTTTCCTCATATGACAAGAGAATAACGCGGGAGGAGAAGCCAGAACAGACGTGGAAGGGAAGGATAGGGCAGGACTGCTAACACCTGAGTTTGATACAGCTTGCTGATCACTCTCATATTCTAATGGCCTGTTAGCTCACAGGTGGGTGGGGGCGCTCTTCAAAGGAACTGGGGGCTCAGCCATATAATCCTAGCACTCTGGGAGGCCACAGAGGGAGGGTTGCTTGAGGCCAGGAGTTTAAGACCAGCCTGAACAAGAGCGAGGCTCTGCCTCTATAAAAATAGAAAAATTAGCCAGGTGTAGTGACGAGGGCCTGTAGTCCCAGCTACTGGGGAGGCTGAAGCAGGAGGATCCCTTGAGCCCAGGAGTTTGAGGTTGCAGTGAGCTATGATGACTCCACTGCACTCTAGCCCTGGCAACAGAGCAAGACACTGTCTCAAAAAAACAAAACAAAAAAAAAAAAACAAACATTTTAACCTTTGAAATGGGGACTTTGATAATTCGTGTCATTTTTTTTTTCCTGTGAAAATGGAGGCCATGTACGATGATCGTGCTTTATTGAAAAGGCCGTTATCCCTGTCTTATTCAGAGGTTCCTTCAGGTCACTTGGATTTATCCCTGTTTGTAACATGTGTTGCAAAGTCCCCGAGTAGCTAGTGTCCTCCGGTCACAGAAGAACCTAGAAAGCTTAGCGATGTGTTTCCCATCGGCTGTCTGTCTTAGTCTGTAGTGTGCTGTTGTAACAGAACACCTGAGAATGGGTGATTTGTAAGGAGTAGAGATTTATTTCTTACAGTTCTGGAGGCTCAGAATTCCGAGGTTGAGGGGCCACATCTGGCAAGGGCCTTCTTGCTGCATCATCCCACAGCAGAAAGGCAAGAGAGCACAAGAGAGACACACACTCAGAAACAGAGACAGAGTGTGTGCGAGGGAGTGAGCGCTGGCCGAACTTGCTTTTATAACAAACCCACTCCTTTGGTAATGAGCCCACTCCCAAGATGACATTAATCCATTCACGAGGGCAGAGCTCTCATGGCCTAATCACCTCTTAAAGGTCACACTTGTCAACACTGTTGCATTGGGGACTAAGTTTTCAGCGTGTGAACTTTGGGGTACATGTTGAAACCATGGCATGTCCAGTGTCATCACCAGAATATCAAATTACACACACCCGTGGGGAAGTATCAAACTGCATTTTAACCTTGCAGCCAACTTTTTGACCTGCGTCTGCCTATCTTTGCCAGAAGCTACAGAACACACCCCTGCTCCCAGGTTCTTTGGTAGAATGGATTCCCGTTCACTTCCAGCCTGCTGTCGTCCCAGCAGCAGCAACCCGCGGACTGTTTTTGATAAGGGGCACCCACCGCAGCTATTCCTGTTGCTGCGAAAACAACACACACCCTAGCCCGTGTCTACAGGTTGGTCTGCGTCATCCTTTAATGTCAAAAGAGACTGAGCGAGTAGTATGCAAACCATTTTCCATCAAGTGCAAGAAATCATCCAGTCTTAGAGCATGCCCGTCATTTAATGAGAAAAATAAATCTCTTTAAAAAAAAAATCCAGCTTAAAATGCTTCCTGATTTAGCTTTGCTGGCACGGGGTTGCTAGGCAGCACCGGTTTTCATGTGCGAGAAAAATAAATGTCTTAAACAACAACAATAATAAAAGCTCCAAAGTTTCTAAAAGCTTTATGTCTGCCTGAGTAGTGACTGTTCCCTGTAAAAGTCAAAACCGCACCGCAGGAGTATTTGACAAATGTTCAGAGGATTTTTTCCCCCCCAGTTTTCGTGCATGTTGGCCACTTTGGCATTGCCACGAAAACTTTACTGTTATGTATATTTTTTTTCTCAGCAGGGCTTTGCATTTTCTGGAATGTTTAAAAAGAGCACAGGAAACTTTGTGTCTTTCTTTCTCCTTCCTTTAAAGAGAGAAGGAAAATAATAACGATGTTGTCTTCCCAAGTCTGCTTTCTTTTAGCTGTGGCATGGGAAGCCTCTGCTTTGTGCTGTATGTGGCGCCATAGGTGGTAGATATAGATGTTGTATTTTCCCGTGGGACGAGAGTGGTTCGATAAGAGAGAATCTGAGCGACAAGAGTCATTCTGCAGCATTTAAGTGCCCAGTATAGACAAAGCACTGGGGCAGTCTCCAGAAAATCGAAGAGCTGCGATATAGAGGGTGAACAGATTTATTCTTTGTTGTTCAAGAAAGCACGCTCAGTACAAGTGAGCAGAACTTGCCAGGACGTGAGTTTTTGATTCAATAGAAGGAAGAACTTCATAATATTTATAATAGTGAGAATGTGTTCATGTCAGAGATGGGACTGAGGCACTGGCGTAAAGCTAGCAGTCCTCCGAGGTCCTGCTCACCCTGAAAGTCTCCGCCGGAGCGCCTGGAGATGCAGAGCTGCAAAGACAGCTCCTCAGAGCCTGGCTCAGTGCTTGGCACTTGGCATACAGTCAGCATTTGCAGAATCAAAAGTGATGATGAGGAAGATGGACCTTTTTAGGTTGTTTGTATTCCCAGAAATATCAAGAGTACTTGGAAGGGAAGATCCAAGCAAAGTGTGAGAGGGTGGGTGTGGTGGTGTTATAGTAGGTGAGCTCAAGAGAAGGTACCCTAATACATACCTTTCCTTGAGTGGGGAAGGTTAGTGCGGACGTCTGTGGGCTTGGTTTTTTTGGCTGGACCTAATGACCTAATGCCCACTATTTTTTTTTTGTAAGATAAAGCTTTCGGAGCGATTTCTTTCATACCTCTCCAGATAAAATCAGGAACAATAATAATTATAATCGCTGACATTGATATTAATAGAAAGAGGATTGCATGCCAGGCACCGTGCTCGGCTCCTTATGTGACGTTTTACTGACGTATTCTGTAGACAGTGCAGCGTATGCAGCGGAGCGGGCTCTAAAGTAAAATTGCTTGGGTCGGAATCTCAGCTCCACTACGTTGTGTGACTTTTGAGTGACTTTGGTGACCTGTATAACCTCATCATCAGTTTCCTTACCTGTGAAATGAGAATAACTGAAGAGCCTGCCTGCTAGAGGGGCTCCCAGGCTGAAAGGAGCTTACCCTTGGGTCTCAGTGCTGTTTTACAAATGAGGAAAACGAAGCTCATGCAGGTGCGTTCACTTGCTCACGATCATAGAGCCGGAAAGTGGCCGAGCTGGGATTTGAACCCAGACTGTTTCCAAACCTGTCCCTTCACCCTTACACTGTTGCTGTCTAATAAAGTATATATGAATATACACATTTTATATTAAATGACCATAATAACTTGCTTGCGTTTTGAGGATAAAAAGGGTTAACTGGTTTTAACACCTAGTGGGTAACGCTGGGAATGCAAACGCTAGGGCCACCTCCCCCCTCCTTTCAGCGCGCAGTCTCAGTGTCACGCACACCCCAGTCTGAGACGCATTCCCTCTAGGGTCATCAGGCAGTGTCCAGCCTCTCAGCTTCACCTTTGTTAAACAGCTTTCGCCAGGTAAGCTCTGGTTACCATCCTCCTCCTCCTCCTCGTCTTCATCACCGTCAGTGTGATTGATACAGAGTAAGAGGATGCGTTTTCTGTGAGTGCTGACGCTCTGTTACGTACTTTATGTCGTCATTTCATGGTCTGCTCAGCAACTCTGTGAGGTACATTATTATCACCCTCATTTTACCAACGAGGAAAGTAGGGTTTAGGTGCAAAATTTGGCCAAGGTCAGCTGGTAAGTGGGACTCCGACCGGGGCTGGCTGGCATCGGAGGTGGGATTCTTAAGGCCTCATCTCTGCCGCTGCTTCCGCCATCCTAAATGGCTTTAAGTGGAAGACTTTCGTCTTCATCCTTACTGTCTAATAGGCTGGATTACTCTAATCTGATCCCCAGAAATAGCAGATAAAGAATAATTGTGGATTGAAACAAGTCACTGAAAATAGACTATTTTGATATCTCGAATATATTTTCAGAAATCTAAAATTACACCAAATAGTGTAAGTGGGAAAATATAAACAAGAAGTATCACTTCAGCAATATGTAAAGAACTAATTTTTCCAAACTCTAAGCAAGAGATTGAGACTAAGCCACGTGCTTTTAGCAAACATTTGGGATTAAGAATGACAAAAGTTTACATTTTAATGTCGTGCGTGTATTGTTGAAGCCTCTGCAATAATAATGTAGCCGTTTGCATCATCAGACCAGGATACTGGCAGAGAAGCTTTTTTTTTTTCCCTCCTTTTTCCCTGGAAAGCTTTCCTGCTGCTGCTTGATAGGCAGGGCTGGGAGAAGAGTACTTTTCTAGACTCTGAACTTACAGTCGTTTACTCTTTTTCCCTCTCCCTGGGTCCCTTCTCAGTCTGTAGGCCCGTAGTCGTTTGGTACAAATATTTCTGTTAGGCGACAGCCCAGCTCCCTGCACACTGCTCACCGTGGTGATGGCCCCAGCCAGGTTTGGGGGACGTGGTTTCCATCTTCTCCCCATCTGCTGACGGCACGCGAGAGTAATCACACTGGAATCTGGGCCCAGTCACATCCTCTGTCCTAGAAATTTGGAATTGGGCTGTGGAGAAGCTGGGCCGGTCCCTGTGAGCTTGTCCCTGGTCCTCGGGGCTGGGGATGCCCCTGAGGTGGGTCAGGTGTTGGGGGGTACGCAGGGCCGAGAAGTGAAGACTTGCTGCCTGGACTCTTGATGGCCTCGAGTTACGAGTTCAAGGCAGTCTTGAGTTCCAGCTCTTTCTACTTCCTGCCGATTCTTTTTAATAAAGCCTCTTTCACTTGTATCAGCTTGGCAAAGTTTTGGTTGCAGCCAAATTATCTTTCGGGCAGTGTGAGAAAACACAGGATGTGAGGTTCCTGTGGTCCAGTAAATCTACAGGTACGCAGTTTACTCCATGGCTTTGATTCAACTCGGTTTAGTTTAACTTTCACTTAAGATATCTCCTGCGTGTCCTTGAGGCTGACAACTCCTTAGGCCCAGTCCTTAGGAAAACATTGAGCGTGTGTCGATCATCATAGTTTCTAGTGGAAACCGGCCCTTTAAAGCCACCCAAACCAGAACCTCTTGCTCTATTCCCTTCATTTTGTGACTAGAATTTCTTTAACTCTCTTCTTCAGTTTTTTCTTCTCAGCCCAAGGTTTAAAGCAGGAGTAGCTTGTCTCTCAATGGCCACATAATTTCTTTTAACTAGATAATTGCTTTCTAAGATCTTGGTCTCTATTCCGATACGACCAGCTCTCCTGGCTGGTGGGTCCACCGGTCTGCCGTTCGTTTGGTCAGGCAGCATTCGAAGGTCCATTCCTACATCTGGCAGCCTTTTTCTCCATCTGATTCTGAAACTGATTACATTAAGAACTACTTTAAAAATTTAGTGGAAGTTTCGGGTTGTTTCCAGAAAATTGTGTATTTTATATATACGTGAAAAAATGTGCATACCATTTTAGGAATTTTGGGGGCCTCCTAGAACCATGGGGAGGGCAAGAGCTGCAGTGTCATCCAGGCGCAGTTGAGATTTCTTCACACTCAGTCCTGCTTATCTTTGGCTGTTGACTTATTTTCTGTGCTTCTGCGCGGGAACTGGAAGGGGAGCAGGGGAGGATGCGCCTTATCTCAGACCCATGCTTTATTCCATCAGTGACAGTGTTGTTCCTTTTCCTACCTGGGATCGATCACCAAGGAAACCTATTAAAATGATAACTCCTCAGTTTGGCCGTGGCAGATATGAGCCCATACTAAAAGACATTCTGCTTAAATAATGAAAGAAACCCACTTTCCATTATGTTGAGATACTCTGATATTTAGCCTTCTGCCTGAATGAGAAAGAAGGAAATTTTTTTTCTTTTTTCTTTTTTTTTTTTTTGAGACCGAATCTCACTTTGTTGCCCTGACTAGAGTGAGTGCCGTGGCGTCAGCCTAGCTCACAGCAACCTCATACTCCTGGGCTCAAGCAATCCTCCTGCCTCAGCCTCCCGAGTAGCTGGGACTACAGGCATGTGCCACCATGCCCAGCTAATTTTTTCTATATATTTTTAGTTGTCCAATTAATTTCTTTCTATTTTTGGTAGAGACGGGGTCTCGCTCTTGCTCAGGCTGGTCTCAAACTCCTGAGCTCAAACAATCCACCCGCCTGGGCCTCCCAGAGTGCTAGGATTACAGGCGTGAGCCACCGCGCCCGGCCAAGGAAATTGTTTTAAGGGCAGATTGAAGAAGGTGCCTCTGTACTTTCAGGGCAGGTCTTTACAACCTTATTATTTCATTGGAAGTCTTCTGAATGTCCCTCAAATTGAAACGTTCTGAAGCCCCCATTGTTACATTTAGCTAGTGATAACCAACAGCTGACCATGTGCTAGTCTCTCAGTTTCTGCCTCTTCAGAATGGCAAGCACTACGTCCTACCTAACTAAACATTTTGACTAATGCATGTTAGCCAGAAAATGGCTCAATTAAGGGGCTAACAGTCTTAGCTCATTCACACTGGGGCATAACAGTTCTAGTGCTCCTAGACTTCCATTAATCTTCCAGTTTCCACTATAATTAAAAGTTAGAGTGAGCAAAATGGCCACCTGATAACGTGGGTCTCTGCAGAGGGTCCTCCAAATAGAAGTCTTTCCATTAGGTCCATACCTTCCTCTCTGAGTATGTCCGAGGTCCTCAAGACCACCCCTATGTTCAGAGATTTGCTGGAAGGACTCTGGGACTCGGCGTATAGTTTTACTCACAGTAGATTTATTACAGTCACGTAGTAAGTTATGCACAGCCTGATCATAAGAGAAAAACACATAGGTGGGGTCTGCAGGAATCCACATGAGGGCTTCCTTCCTTATGCTGTCATCTCCCAGGAGGGGTCACACAGAGTTTACTCTTCCCCCAGCAATGAAAATGCCACCCCACATGTGGCGTTTCTGTCCAGGAATGCCCATTAGAGACTCAATGCTCAAGGTTTTTGTTGGGAGCTAGTCACATGGGCATCCTTTGCCTAGTGTGTACCAAAATCCCAGGTCCCCGAAAGGCAAGGAGGTGTTCAGCATAATGCCTGCACATTTGTACAAACAGTCCGGGCATGTTAGATGTGTCCTAACCATTTAGGGAATGTTTTATATCAGATTAAAGAACTGTTGCCCAGCCAAGTTCCCAGACACCAACCCCCAAGTCCAGCCTTGCAAGCAGGCTTTTCTGAGTATAGCGTTCTCACGCCTGCCATGTTTATTTTTTTCTGCTCTCTGGGTACCTTTTAACTGCCACAGCAAGGAGCTTGAGGAACAGGGGTGAGGATGAGGTTCTTTTTCTCCCTACGAGGTTGTTCTCTGTCACTGGGATTCATAGCCTTTCCTCTTCTGCTTTGGCAGTGCCTCTCTAATTCCATAGGTGAAGTGCATGTCATCAGCCACGTTCAAAAAGTGCCTGATTATGTTTACCGAGGAGCCTGGGAATCTAGAAGAATGTGGTCAGTGTGGGTTAAAGAAATTACAAGCCATGCAGCCTTATGTCACTGGACTAATTTGGCACAGGATGAAAAGTGCCTCAGAAGTCCTCCTCGTTTTAACTTTCCAGTTGGTTGATTTCTCCTTGAGAGTGACCCTGGAGGGCAGAACTAATTGCATGGGCTTGCTTTCTCCTTTCGCCTTAAGCCCTGTTGCGTGCTGTCCTTGGGTTCCCAGGTTTTCTCGAGAAGCCAAGTGCTGCCATGTCTGTCTGTCCTGCCCTCTCCTCGGGGGCTGGTCAGGCTCCCCCCTTCACGTCAGCCTGGCCCTGATGGTGTCTGGGTCACGCTGACCACTCCCCAGCTGTCTCTACTACTTCTGGATTTTTCTCTAAAAAATCTATTGATAAAAAGATTTAAAACACGATTTCTAGCCGTCTGCTGGTATTCCTCCTCCCATGAGCCATCTTAAAGTCGTTACTTCTCCTCGTGCAGATATTTGTAGAATTATCATCTCTTTTCTAATATCTCACCTAGTCATACTAAGAGTATCCCCTCCTCCGGAATAACTTGGGGGAAGGATTTGGCTTTTACTTTTGTCTGTGTCACAGGTTCTCTCTTGACCAGATAGCGATGAATTCTTTTGATCAGTACGTGGTATTGTATAAGTGTTCCTTGTTACGATAGAGATATGACTATCTAAATTCTGGAGTCAAACCTGATCACTCAAAGCTTCCTAAAGATTTGTACCTAGTCTAGAATTTGCTTCAAAATAATCTTAAGGGTGGGAGGATAGATGAATAAGATTGGTCATGAGTTAGTAATTGATGTAGCTAGGTGCTGTGTACATAGGAGTCGATCATATTCATATATATATATACACACACACACAAATATCTGAAATTATTCATGATAATGGTTAAATGATCCGATATTTGGAATTTGCATCCTTTCTTTTATGCAACTACTAAATTATTCAACAGACATTTATTAAGCCACTTTTGCATGCCTTATACTATATGAATAAATTCAAAAGATTAAAAAAAAACCATGTTTTCTTTCTAGGAGTCCAGTATTTAGTGAGAGATACAATAGTGCAACTGTCACACAGGGAGAGCTAGTAACATGACCTGAAAATCATGTGTTTAAGTTTGCATCTACAAAGAAGCCTGTCGTTTTCTTTGTCTAAAGTCGGAATAAGACCATTTCAACACTTTGAAGACTTACTGTACTAGGCATTCCTTTGCGAGTCAACACAGTAGTATCTTCAGAAGATATTTACCCATTTCATTCACAGCAGTGAGCTAGGCCTGCAGGGAATATAAGGGAGATAATTATACAATGCAACATTCCCTTTCCCAAGCATTCTGATCTGCTTAGGGAAGAGGTTAAGCGCTAATGGCTCACTGAGCACCTGGCGTTCCGGACATTGGCAAGCTCTGGTTCCTACAAACCATGAATCCACAGCCAACCCTGAAAGGGTAGGAAGTATCAGTGTGTCTGCAGTGTGTAGATAAATGTAAGAAATTGAAGCTTAGAGAGTTGAAATTAACTTACCCAAAGTCACGCAGCTTGCTTTATTCATTTATAGCCTGCCTTCTTCCAAAAGGGATTTCAGGCAGTTAAGCCACACAGTTAGAAAGTTCCTTGTGGTCTTTCTCCTGTCCCAAGAAAAACACAATGGTATTTTTGCCTTTTTAAGTTTAAATGATGCATAGTGTTTCAGTCAACATTACTGCATGGATGGTTTCAAGTTTAAATTGCACAAAAGTGCTTATGTATGTCTCTGTTGGAATGTGTGAGACTCAGAAAGGAAATCCCTGGATTTGATTTCATAAAGTCATGAGCTTTATATAGTCACTTGAGCCACACATGTCAGTGCCTGGTTGTGTGCACAAGTTCTTATTAATCACTGCACAGATGGTGTGTTGTTTGTCATCATTGTTACGTATCCTTAATTACTGAAAGTGCACATGGGCCACAGATTTTAGATTGTGCCAAACCAAATCTCTAAAGTAGTTGGATTAGTAGGTTATGGGGAAGATTTAGAATCCTTTTGTAAATGATAGTAATTCTGTATTTGTTCATATAAAGAAACAGTGTACATCAGAAACTCATATGAAGTCTGGGTCATAATCTCAGGTATGTTATTCTTGATATCTGTCTCCTGTTCTTTTTAATTTGTTGCTGAATAAACTTTTATTCATCTATTGAAAGTGGAATGTATTTATAGGCTATCCACTTTTTAGATAATCGTTTGTCTTTTCCTGCTTCAGCAGTAAGTAAAAATTGAGCCATTCTCGTAGGGAAGGCTTCAAACACTTGATTTCTCCGGAATGTCATTTCTGTTTAGGTGGAAATGGGGCGGGGGAATGACCACTAAGAGGATTAGTCATCATTTTCAAAATTTAATGAAGGAATTGGGTCATTTGTGCTTAATGTGCTAGTAAGCACAGAGGAAGTTGTACTTACTGATGGATCAATGTGGAAAGGTCCTCCAAGTGAGAATTGTTTCTTGTGCACGATCATATTATTTTGTGGTTTCTACAGGACTGTGTTTCCAGGACCACAGACACAGCCACAGTCTAACTTTTTTGGACGTCTGCTGTGCTTTCATCCACATTCCATGTAACTTAAAACTCTTTTACTTGACTTCATGATTCAGATGGATCCAAACTATTGTAAATTGTTTCTTATTTTTCCAGTGCTTCCCATTCTTGGCAGCCTTCCCATTCATTACTTTAGGTCAATGATTCTTAACCAGTTTTTATGTTTCACACCCCTTTGAGAATTTGATAAAAGATAACAATCACACTGTCTGAAAACATACCAAATGTACACACACCATTTACGTACGACGTAAGGGCACATAGTGACTCCTAAGTCTATGAATAGACTTTGTTTAGGAATCCTGGCTCTAGGTGAAAATAACTAGGGTGATATTAAAATAATTTAATACATATATCTGGTCCACTTACAATGTGGAGTGTGGGGGGCATAGTAAACCTTATCAAATTATGGGTTTCCAAATTACAGTATCTTATTTTTTTCTTATGTATGCACCAGTATTATTTCTTGTCCCCTTGTTATCTAAAACAGACAATCTCATACATATTTTGAGATGGCAGAGTAAAGACAGATCTTTAAATCTTATAATATAAACCAACATAGGTTAAAAGAAAAAAAAATACTCTGGTATCAGTTAAATACGGAAAAAGTCTAGAGACCAGGGAATGAAATTCCCAAAAATTTGCAGGGTCCATGTGTGCTTTACTCCCAACTCGACCTTCCACGGAAGTGATATGGGACAGACGTACATGTGAAATACGCAAAACGCTCTCCTTCGGAGGGAGGTGCGGGAGACGATTTGGGCAGCTTTGGGTAAAGACTTTCTGCTTCCACAAAGGTGCAAGCTCCTCCTCACCGGCCTCCTCTCCTTTCAGAGAAAGAAGATAGCTGGGGTGTGGCATATTGGGGCCTGGCTGTCAAAAACACCCCGCAGTCGGCAATAAACAGAAAGTCAGTAAAAAAGGAAGCACGTTGAAACTGAAACTAACTAAAAAATGAGCTGCCTCAAGAGGAAGGTGGGAAAAATGAACCCTGAGCGTAGAGGGGGCAGTTTCATTCCCTACTCCAGTACCTTCCAGCGTGAGCATCTCCAGGTGGCCGTCTCGTACCTCATTCAGCTTGTGCCTCCGCAATGACTAGAAGTGGTTGATAAACTGGCCACCTAGGACTGAAGTCCCTGGTGGGGACTGGAGGGCCAGGGCCTCTGCTGTGTAGTGTGCAGCGCGGCAGGGGAGCGGACGCAGACATGGGCGTGCTGGCAAAACCACAGAGATGGGGGCAGTGACCTGGCTGCTTGCGGGCTTGGCTGAAACCTTATCCTCCCTGTACCCATTTGTCAGGGACAGAATTATGACCCTCAAAATTCATATGCTGAAGCCCTAACCCCCAGTCTGACTGTATTTGAAGGTAGGATCTTTAAGGAGGTAATGGACGTTAAATGAAGTCGTACAGGTGAGGTCCTCCTCCAGTAGGACCAGTGTCCTTAGATGAGGAAGAAGAGACACCAGGGTTGTGCAGGTACAGAGAAAAGGCCACATGAGGACAAAATGAGGCATCCATCTGTAAGCCAAGGGGAGAGGCCCGAGAAGAAACCAACCCTGCCAACACCTTGGTCTTGGACTTTTAGCCTCCAGAACTGTGAGGAAATGAAGTTCTGTTGTTTAAGCTCCCCAGTCTGTGGTGGTTTGTTACAGGAGCCCTAGCAGAATAATATACCATTCTCCCAGGATGCAGGACATCGGGCAGGCAAAACTGTGGTGCACAGAACAAAACAGACACTCATACATGGGAAGAGATTCAAGGAGACGTCACCCATAGTGTAGTGGTGTGAATAGAAAGTGTTAACAAAGCTGGCCGTTTAAAACATTAGTATAATTGAAATCAACCAACCAACCAAGTATATCCAGTGTGCAGTCTGTGAATGCATTGCAGGGGGGCGGGGAGGGTAAATATAGATCAAGAGTCTGTTTTAAAAGAGATACTGATCTAAGGGGGAGAAGAAATGAATTTACTAAAATTTATCTCAATAGAAGAACTAAATATTTATTCCATAAAATGGAAGTTCAAAAATAAAGTGATTGAATAGGATTTTTTAAAGGAGCTTGCTGAACTAAGAGAACACTGACACTCAAAACAACATTTCCAAACAAATGAACAAATTAAAAATGGAAATGAGTAGAATCAGAAGTTAAAACAAATTATCATTGATGAAACAGTCACATTCAGTGAGAAGAGAAAGACGAAAGGAGAGAGAGAAAACGGTCAGTATGGAGGACAAAGATGACCCATCAGAAGGCATCATCATAGGCACAGAACCAAATTATAGAACAGGAATAATTTTAATGATAAAGCAGAAGAGAAATTTTTTCCTGAACAAAGGAATGACTTAGTCTGTTCAAAGAATCCATTAAATTTCAGGAAACATCAATTCTGAATTGTAAGTTATTCAGAATTGTCCACATACAAGACATACTGTTTCAGGTACTGGATTTTGAGGAAAAAGAAAAACCTGTTGAGAGAATCCATCTGGTTGCTTCCTATTTCCCTGTAGCAATTTAGAAGACAAGCAATATCGATAGGTCTTGAGTATCTATTTCTGGCCATAAGCAAAAATCTCAAACTTCAAAAAGGCAGCAATAATACCACTTTTTTTTGATCCATAGTACTCTAAATCTAGAAATTAACAGTAATAATGGAAGCAAAAAAAAAGAAAAAAGAAAAATCCAGTCACATGGGAATTTAAAAACTTTCATAACTGTTTTATGGATCAAAGTAGAAATTGTGAAAATTATAGAATATCTAAAGATATTCTGTAAGCCAAGTATATCAGAACTTAAAGGATAGGGCAAAACTTGTATTAAGAGAAATTTATAATCTTAAGTATCTATAACTAAGCCAGAGAGAATGAAATAAGCATTCACCCACTCCCCAAATTAGAAGAAAATAATAAATATAAAAGAAATTAATGAATTAGAGAAAAAAGGGTAGCACTTACCTTAAATTTGTGTGTGTGTGTGTGTGGGGGGTGGTTTAGGGGACAGATTAACCGTGGGCTAGGCTTGTCAAGAAAGAAAGGGGATGGGAGAGAAGGCTCATGTATATAAACAGAATCAAATGTGGAAATAGCCATAAGTTCACAGGGCACAGAATTCTGAAAATATGAATAAAGTTAGTGAAATAATAAAGTTAGTGAAATTGTTGAAATGCTTCAAATATTGAAACCATGACTGCTATTACTAATTAATTATTGTCCTGCAAGTACTAGGCAAGAAAAGCAAGAGGAAAAAAAATAGGAGGTGGTATATAAAAACTAGATGGGGAATGTTTTGTACTGTTAACAGGTGTGACTATATACGTAGATAGCTCTAGAGAACAAATGAAAGAATTGGTACTCTGACATGATCCGTTAGGAGAGAAGATTGAAAGTAATTACCAAAATTGATAGGTTCCTTGTATAAAAGAATCAGAAAATACAATGGGAAGAATAGGTCCTGTTAACAGTGTCTTCGAGAAAGATAATAATTATCTCAGTGTAAGCCTAAATCAAGAGCTCAAGAGCACCTATATGAAGAAAGCTGTGGTGTTTCATGAAGAGACACTAGAGAGGTCTCTTTGAAAGGAGGAAATGAATGGTGTTAGATACAACTAGTGAGAGTGTGAGTCAGAGCATCCTTTCCCAGAGAGTTTGCAAGTGGCTAGCAAAGCTTAAAGTGCACTTATAGCCAGGTGCACCTGTAGTCCCAGCTACTTGGGAGGCTGAGGAGAGGATCGCTTGAGCCCAGGAGTTTGAACCCAGTCTGGGCAACAGAGCAAGACCCTGTCTCTAAAAAACAAAAAACAAAAAACTTAAAAAAAAAAAAAAAACGCTTACAGTTTGAAGGCAATCTGTTACCAAATACTCTACAGATAGTCTCTTAAAATTTTGCAAAAATGTGCAACACGTTCACTGCTACATTGTTTCTTAATGCTAAAGTCAGAAACAAATCGCCTTCAATGGGGGGAAGAAACATTCTGAGCCCCAAAGAAGGAGGTATATTTATAAATACTGATAGTGACCCTAGCGAACACACCCTAAGGTCACCTCCAATGACCAGGCTCTTATACCGGGAAGACCTGTTACTCGAGTTGAACCAGTAGAATGTGGTAGAGGGGATTATGTTCTGATTAGACTTTGTCTTCACAGACTGAAGAGAGAAATTCTCTTGTTGGCCTTGAAGGAATAATCACCCATGTCATTTACTCCAAGGCTGGAGTAATTAATACTCTGTATGTATCAGTATCATCATTAATTCAGGCCCATTTGTAGTTTTCTTCTTTGACTAAAAAAAAAAAAAAAATAAAAGGCAACCAATGCATACTTAAATTTATATTACAGAATAAACAAATATTCCAGTACTGTGTTTCAGAGTGTAAATACATGTCAGCTGTCTATGGAAGGGGCCACTTGGCCAGGAACCGCCAGCAGCTTCTTGGAGCTGAGAAGCCTTCAGCCCAGAGTCAGCAAAACGTCATAGACCTTAGTCCTGCAACTGCAAGGAAATTAATTCTGCCAGCAGCCCAGACAAGCTTGGAAGCAGATTCATCCCCAGGTCAGCCTCCAGAGTACAGCTTGGCTGACACTTTGCTTACAGGCTTGCGGGCTGAGGACCTCCTAAGCAGAGGACCCAATTAAGCTGTGCTTAGCCTCCTGACCCATGGGAACCTTGAGATCATTGATAATTTCCTTGTTTACAGAATGAATCAGAAAATACAACAATAACAAAAATTGTTTTTGCTGCTGAGTTTATGGTAATTTGTTATGCATCAGTAGAAAACTAACACACTAAAATGAAATGATCTCTGAGACACTCCCGTCTCACTCTGAATTAAGTAAAAAAATCGCATGCCACTTACCGATCTGACTGCTATTCATATCCTCACATTCCAGTAACACTCACCTGTTTGGTATTCCTGGAACATGCCAGGCACGTTTCTGCCTCAGGGTCCTTGCACTTATTAATTTATTTTTAATGTCTAGAACACTGCATGTCCCTTAGCAGACATTCAGTTATCTATATTTGAATAGATAATTAAAAATATAGGCGTGGACCTTTATCTCTGTTAAGATCCCTTGTGTGTTAATGTACATACATAGAAACTACATATATATGCAGGTATATGCGTAGGCAGCATTTTTTTTATTTTTTGTTTTCCTGGAAGGAATCAAAGAAACTATTGATAATGGTTACCTTGGTGGGGGGGGAGGGACTCAGTGTTTAGGAGAAGAAAGGCTGGAGCAAATGAATTTTATGATATTCTATATGCATCAGTATGATTGTTAATTAAAGCCCATTTGTAGTTTTCTTCTTTGGCTAAAAAAAAAAAGGCAACCAGTGCATAAATTTATATTACAGAATAAACAAATACTCCAGTTCTGTATTTCAGAGCATAAAAATATCTGCCAGTTTGACTAGTCTGTTGAATAAAACTGGAAATCGCTAGAGAGAAGACCAGGTTTCAGTGTGAAGAAACTTCTAACACTGAGTCTGATTCTTATTCGAGCTCCTTGTGTGCTTCCCCGTCCTTTCTCTCTGACGACTGAAGTCCTTGTGTCTTGTCCTTAGATGACAAAAACTTGAAGTATTGAGAGACGTATTTGTGTATATGATCTGTTCAGTACATTATGTTTATTGTGAAACATTTGTTGACGTTCCTTTGGGAATAGTTATTTTACTCATATGCAAACTATCATCTGGTTATACACATGATGAAAAATGAAATACATATCTCTGTATGGCAGATTGAAGATAGCCACACATTCTTTCACCCTCCTCCCATAGAGGTGTGGGATTCTGTATCTCCTTCCCTTAAACCTGAGTGGACTCTGAGACTGCTTTTGCCCATGAGACTGTGGCAGAAGTGACTCTTAACTATGACCGAAAGAGAATAGCAGCTGACACTTCTTTGCTCTTGGAATACTCTTCCGAGAAGAAGCCAGCTGCTGTGTAGGAAGTCAGCTCTCCTGGGACTGCCAAGGTGTGAGGAAGTCCATGCTCTGTGCAGCAAAGCTCCGATTGTGGGGCCGGTGGGGAGTCTTGCCCAGCAGGACTGGCTGTTCCAGCTTTCCCTTCCAAGGCATGAGACACATGAAAAAGCATCTCGGTTATGCCAGACCTCAACAGACATGACCTGGGGAACACTGAGACACCCAACTGACAACTGAAACTGAGACTTCAGGTGTATGGCCCATGTCACTCTGTCCAGCCTTGTGATCAAGTGCGGCTGAGCCTGACCATTCTTGCTGTGCCATGCCCACATTCCCGAGCCAGGATGTTACGAGCATAGTCAGATAGTGGTGGTTTGACAGCACTGAGCTGTAGAGAGGTCTATTCAGCAGCAAACAGAAGCTGCATCCTACTATTTCACTGAAAATGAATTTTGGTTTTGTGAATTCTGTTTCTTTATTGACTTCTGTTGACTTCCAGAGGAGTGTTCTTGTAGGAAAAAAAAGGAATATTTTTAAAGATTATTCATTTAAAGAAGAATAATCATGTTATATGCATCTTTTCATATAAAAAAATGACAATGAAAATACAGTGTGTGATCTTACAGGGGACTAGTTATCCTCTTCTCACACTGTCTGTCCATACTGATAGCAGTTGGAGAGCTCTAGCCACCCGGCTAAGATTTCCCACCTACCCTTCCTTCCTCCCCGCTGGCCTTCCCCAACGTGCAGGCTTTCCTGATCAGTGAAACTTCCTGGCCTTTTTCTGAATAGTGCTTAGCAGTACTATAGTACCTGCATCCTTTTCTTGTTTTCTTTGGGGGGGAGGGTTGTTTGTTTGTTTTGCATACTAGGATGTGGGAAAATAGAATTAAAATGCTGGTAGGTGTAGTGGGACTTAGTAAACTTCAAGGAGATTAACCATCATGTTCTCTCTCTGTAGAGGGAGAAAAGGGTTATTGTTTAGGGGACCGAATAAGGATGACTTTATTTATGATGAATATATTTATGAAATGGTTGTAGTTTATAAAACTTTTTCATGTACTTGTTACTATCTGACATGTTCTTCTTTTAGAAAGAGAAAACTGGAATAAAAGGAATATTAAGATGAGGTTACTATTACAGGACCTCCCTGAAACAATCAGGGCAACCTTTGGCATGTTAACACTGTTATACTGTGGATGAACTCGGGGAAGGAAGGGAGCTCAGATTCCAGCCTGGTACAGTGTGTATTTGCCAGGGCTAGGGGAAGGTTACCCTGTCCTGCAAAAGAGAGTGACAGGTCAGCTTGACAGGATTGCTCTGTAGCAAGAAGAGTGAGTCACTTGGCTCACGTAGCTTGGTGAGAATATCTTTTGGGCATGGGTATATATTTTCTTGCTCATAGATTCATGGGTCAGCTATTCAAGTCCTGCATGCAATGTGTGAACCTCTTTGGAAAGCTTCCAGTCTTAACGTGTGAAACTCACTCTCTCCCAGATTAACCTGCCTCAAAGTTGTATAACTTCAGCAATTCAGAAGGTTCCTCCTTGCCTCCCCGTTACATCAGAATGCTACGATATTCTCAACCCATTAGTTGCGATTTTAACCTGTGGGGCCAGATACAAGGTTAATCCCTCTTCCACGTGACGGTGTTTTTAGAACTTAAGAGTTGATGCCGTCGCTTGCTGGATTTCTTTCTTGTTCCTTCAGTTGTATGACTTGGTTTTGAATTTCTACCTTCCTGGTCACCCTCTTTGGAGACACTCCTGTTTCTCAGTGATTCTGTTACGGCAGCAGCGAATGCAGTGCCCCAGCGTGGTCTAGTCAGGAGTACAGTTAAGGTGAGCATCGGCCTCCTAGGTGTGCTGTGTGCTCGTTAGTCCCGTCTACAGCTTTGTCACTTGCCGGCTGTGCTGTGTCATGGCCTCACTCTGGACTCACTGCCCACGCTGGCTGTTTTCATCGCTGCTGCAAAGTCACGTATTCTCCACACTGTTCTTGTGCAGCTGCTTTTTAAAAACATGTAGGAACTGTCTGCAGGTTGCTTCTGTTGAATCCTATATTGCCAGTCTCTTTGTTTCCAACCTACTGAAAGCTTCTTGGACACAATTCTTACTCAGGAAATGATTCGGTCTCTTTCCCAGTTTCATGTCGTCTGCTGATGAAAACCAAGCCAAGGCTAGCAAATACTGAACTAAAGCTCTGAGACATACTGCTAGAAATATTTCTGTAGATTTAGAGTGGTGGATCTCAACCTTGAGTGATTTTTGCCCCCACGGGGATGTTTGACAGTATCTGGAGGTGTTTTTGATGGTCACCACTGGGTTGGGGGTGCTACTGGTATCTACAGGGTGTCCCAAAAGTCTCCCTATGAAGGAAAAATTTTGAAATGAGTATTTTGTAAGTAAAGATACATTTAGCTACAATTTCCCGTTTTCCCTGTGTGTGATGACTTTTGGGACACCCTGTAGTGGTCAGAGGCCTGGGGTGATGCTAACATCTTCTAGTACATGGGCCAGTCCCTCCACAACAGACAGTTATCAGACCCCAAATGCCAGGAGGGCTGAGAATGAGAAGCCCTCTTCAGATCAATGTCGTTCTAGTAAAGTGCCCACTGGGTGTGAGATTTTTAATCTTGTTAATCAGACTTATGTTAGCATCTAAGGCTGGATTCTCAAAGTGTGAACTGGGGTTCCCCTGAGACCTTCAGGGAGCTGTGATGTGAGGTTAAAGCTATTTTTAGGATAATTGCTCTTTTCACTGTCATCCTTTACAGTTGTAGAGTGGCCTTCTCTAGAGGTGCTGTGACATGTGATACTGTGACATACGGAATGCGGAAGCTGATAGGAGAGTCCAGCTGCCTTCTGTTAAGTCACACACTAAAGAGATTTGCAAAATGTGAAACAATGCCATTCTTCTCAACTAAATTATTTTTTCTTTGGAAAACTTATTTTTTTCATAAAAGCATTATTTATGTTAATATATAATGGCTTTATTTTTAATCAATTCATATATATTTAGAATGTTTTAAATTTCAGCTTTTCATCTCTGACACTGTCAGTATAAACAGATGTAATCCACACAAACAGAAATTCTTTGAGATCCTCAGTAATTTTTAGGAGTATAAAGAAGTCGTGAGAAGAAAAATGTTAAGATCCTTTGATCTAGGCTATATTTCTTCATTTTATGTGTGAGGGTATCATGAGTGACAATTTTAAAGGCCTTGTTAGAATCTGGATGTACAGAATTTTGATATGTTTCCCAGTCTGGAGGTCCTATACTACAAGAAATTAACTCACATGTTTCTACTGAACTTGTGGTAGTTCTGGTTATACTTTCTGCTTTTCCAGGTGATCACCATTCTTGTAATGATCAATTTGGAGCCTAATTTGGGATCTCCATGTAGTCAGAGGATTGACTCAGCTTCAGTTGCCTTTCCTCACTCATGTGCATAATTTTTTGTTGCAGTTAGGAATGAATTTTTGAAAATGTCTTTGGCCCTTTGAGCTGACTTTCCTTCTGGGACCTCAAGTACTGGAAGCACATGTAACTGTACTAAGAATATTGTGAAGTTTGCTTTCATGAAACCTATGTTTCTGGTACAAGGCACAGTGCTGTTCATTAGTGAATATGTGACTTAATTACTGAACTTTTTTAATTTTTGAAATTACATTTCCTATAGTTAACTAATTCAAAACTTCATAAATGCCTGTGATTTGGTCTTAGTCTTAAGGATACAATTTTTAAGTTTGTTTGCCACTTAGCCTTCATTCTACTGTGAGGGTGGAAGGAGAATGAAGTTCTGCCCTCATGAAGTGTATGAGGAATATAGTGACTGAATGGCGGATGTGTGTTAATAACATGTTCAAGATGCCGGAATCCTCTTGTCTAGTGCGACCGTTTTAGCTGGATCAGGAAACGGAGGCATAGAGAAGTTAAGTTACTCTACCAAGGCCGCAATGAATTTTAATAGCAGTGAACATTATCACTTAACTTTATGACCTTGGGTCCCTTATTAGTAATATGATCATGCACTAGCTATTTAATCTCTCTAACCACCTGTTTCCTCATCTATATCACTGCAATCAAAATATCATCTTTGTAGGGTTGATCCTGTCAACTTACGTACTTTTCCTTTTTCAGATTTTTCTGCTGAAAAATTTCAAACCCACAGAAAGTTTGCAAGAATGATACAATAAACATTTTATACTCTATATAATTCTATTATTATTGCAATTGTTGAACCATTGGAAACTGAATTCCTTTATGTCATGGTCCTTCATCCCTACATACTTGGGCATGTGTCTCCTGAAAACAAGGACAAATTCAGGAAATTTGACATGAACACAATATTATTATCTATATATCGTGACAGTAAGTGTGGCCCGTAGTCCACCATATTGACATTAACTGGAAATGTGTTAGAAATGAAGACGATTGAGCCCTGCTCCAGGCCTGCTGAATTGGAATCTGCATTTTAATAAGACCACCCCCGCCCAAGGTGCTGTGTGTGTGTAAATGTTGGAGAAGTACTGCCCTAATGGGAGTCCATATTCATACGTCATCTGTCATCACATGATACCTTTTACAGAAAAACTGCCCCCAATCCGGGACCACACCCTGGGTTTAGTAATTGCCATGCCTCTTCGGGCTCCTTGACTTTAGAATAGTTTGTTAGTGTGTCTTTCCTGACATTGGCATTTTTGAAGTGTCTGGGACAATCATTATATAAAATGATCTTTAATTTGACTTTTTCTTCATAATTAGATCAGGTTGTGTATTTTCGAGAGGTACATAAATGATGCTGATTCTTCTAAGTGCGTCACGTCAAGGGCACACAATGTCAGTTTGTTCCATTACCGGTGAAGTCACTTTGATCAACTAGTTAGGATGGTATTCTGGTTATTTGTCATAGCATAGCAACCCCCCTCCTCCATATAGTGTTCTAAAACAACCATTTTGTCATTTTTATGATTATACAGGCAATAGTTTGGACAGGGCAGGGTGAGGTTAGCTTGTCTCTGCTTCGTGGGCTGGAATTATCTGGAGGCTTCTGTACTCACATCTGGTGCCTGGGCTGGGTTGACTCAGAGGCTGGGACTGTCGAGCACAACACTTACACATGGCCTCTTCAGGTAGCTTGGGCTTCCTCACAGACATGGCAGCCTCAGGGCTCTAAGAGATTGTTCCAGCAAATAATTCAGAGACTGTAGGGCTTTTTTCTGATGATCTAATGTCAGAAGTCATAATAGTTCACGTTCACATAAGCTATTGATTGAATAAATCATCAGGAGCCTGCCCAGATTCCATTGTGTGTGGGGGATGGCTTGGATACCACCGCTTGATGGAAAGAAGATCCAAGAATTTGCGGCCATGTTTTAAAACTGCTGTAGGTGGTAACTGCGAGATTTCTTAATTGTATATGTACCATTTTTCTCTTTGTGATCAAGAATATCTGTCAGGAGATACTCTGAGAATCCTGTTCCTCAGCAAACTTTCATCCTTTAGGTTTATTCATTGCTGACTTCTCTGTGTTTATGAGTTGGGATTAAAATCACATAATAATCTTAATGTGCTTATCTCCCAGTAAATAAACACATAGTGACAACAGACGGTAATGGATTCTTGAGATCCTTCCTGTGACAAAGATAAGTATACAGGACCCAATTTGATAGGTATTAAACATCTCTTACTGATGTAAGTGCCAAACACTTGATTATTAGGATGTCAACAGTAATTAATTCAGATGAAGGATTTCTACTCTCTGTGAGGTTCTATGGCTATTATCCTGACCTCTCTCCTTCCAAATAAAGGAATACACCTGAAAATGCATCATTACACCATTCATCCTGATTGGAAACATTGTGTCAAAGATGGTGCTAGACTTAAGTGAAGCGAGGTCAGCTGAGAGAGATCTCCCCTGTGCTCTTGAACATAGCTGCTATATGACTGAGAGACAGCAAGTTCCAAACTGACAGGTAATCCGAGAATCTAAGCAGGAACCTTTATTCCTTTTAAGGTGTAGGAACTAGGTAAAGATTATGCTTGGTCATCATATTTAAGACTTATTAAAATGAATTGCAGTGTTCACACTGAAGGAGAGGCTGGTGTCTGTCCCTATGCGTGACTTCCACATAGACTGAAGTTGGCAAGGGTCCATGAAGATTTTCTAAACCCCTGATTAGAAACATTGCAGTTGGAAGATAAAATCTAGCTGTGTCCTAATGCTGTGGTCCCCAGTCCCTGGGCTGCAGACCCAGTACCGGTCCATGGCCTGTTAGGAACCGGGCTGCACAGCAGGAGGTGAGCTGTGGGCCAGTGAGGGAGGGAAGCTTCATCTGTATTTACAGCTGCTCCCCATCCCTCACATCACTGCCTGAGCTCCACCTCCTGTCAGATCATCGGGGGCATTAGATTCTGCATTATGGTGACTTGTATAATTATTACATATTGCAATGTAATAATAGAAATAAAGTACACAATAAATGTAATGTACTTAAATCATCGTGAAACCATCCCCCGGCCGCCTCCCCCTGGTCCGTGGAAAATTGTCTTCCATGAAATTGCTCTCTCATGCCAAAAAGGTTGGGGACCACTGTCCTAATGTATTTAGAAATCAAATCTTGCCCCAAAGCTAAGTCTTGTTAATTGAATATACATTAGAGGCCACATCTTACGTATAATTAGGGACTGAACACAGGTAAATTCTAGGAGTCTGAGGTCCATAAATAGTTGTACTGATTGTTTTCTTCTTTAAAATGAGACAAAATGATGCAAGAAAAGAAAAACTCTGAAGAATAGACACGAAAACTTTCATAGAAATGTTTTTATGTGCGGGATGATGGGTGGTTATATTCTTCCCAGAGCTTTTTGTGTTTACCAGCATTTCTATAAGGAATATAATGTGTATTAGTTATCACCTTTGTAACATGAATAAATTGTAATTTGGAAAAAAAATTTTATCAATAAAGTAAAATCAAATTATTTCCATAAATTTTAGGAACAGCGATTAAATGTGGAGCTTGATAATATTCCAAAGGTGTTGCATTATTTCTTAAATATGCCTGCGGGCATACGTACTTGGAACAGATTTCAGATTATTCAGATACATGCATACACATGACTTCAAGAGATGTGTTCTTTATTGTGATTAAAATTCACGCATTTCCTTTTGGAGAATTAATAGGTTCATGGCTTATTTTTTCTTTCTAGGTTGATCTTCTGGCCTACCCAGAATGACTTGAGCTCATGGCTTAGATTCCAAAAGAAAAATATTTTTCATGTTGAGGATTTTGTGAGCTGATAAGTCTATCTGTTACAAATGTATTCACGCACATTCAGTTTAAAATTTCACAAGTGACATTTGAGGGAAGATCCTTTTTTTCAGAGTTCTTATGAGCTCAGAGCAGGGAGTCCTCTTCTTGGGGATCCCCAGGTCTTTGGGACTACAAATGGTATGCTTCCTGTGTTCTGATATTCTGTGCTGAGGGTGGGACCAAGTGATTTCTAAGGGAGGCTTGAAGTCCAACAAGAAGGGTGAAAGAGAAGGGAAAAAAGAACCTCAAAAGAAGTTGCAGCCAGCATTAAAGGAGGAGGAAGAAAAGAAACCAAAGGAATGTCATGTATGGATTATGTCTTATAGTTGACACACAGCGTATTTTGTTAATGTTATTCTAGGCCTTTATTGCTGAAACGTAAACTTTTTGTTTGCATGCAAGCAAAAGACACATCGAAAAAATTCTTGCTAGGCATTCATTGGTGAATTCCTCACTCAGTGAAGAATATTTGTAGAGATTTGGGTTATGAAAGTCAAAGTTACAGCTGTATTTAGGAAAGCATTTTCTTCTGATTTTGGAAACCAGATGCTGCATTTTCCAAATGTTTGCAGGTGCAAATTGATAAAACTGCACGTGGGGTGTTTTTAAAAGTTTGCAAACCAGAAAACAACATTTTATAATTGGGAATATATGTTCACACAATGAACATAACAGTGATGCAGCTTTGGTTTAATCAGGAGAGGTTCACCTTATGTAGATTGGAGGAAAGTTATTTAGTGACAATTTGTAAATTTCTTTAATGCCATTTGGTTCCCAGCATATAAAAAGTTATTTGTTATTATAATTCCCTCTATTGGCTTTTGTTAAACACTGGAAGAAGCAAGGCACCGATGTTGCATCCATAGTTAATGCCACAGATGATGCTTGTGGTTTGTAGCAGGTAATTCTGGAGGAATGTTTCACTTTATAAAATCTGGTTAATAAAGGTCGTTGTATACTGAAATCTCCAAGGCAACAACCAAAGTCAGTTATATATCACTGGAGTATAGAAATCAATATAGTATACTCCATTGGGACTTGGGGAGGGCGGCTCAAAATGTCTCTTGAAATTAAACCTGAACATTTAGGAAAAAGCCCAGAAATTCTACCAGTTTGATATATTCTGAAAAGTACTCTTATTTTCCTTTTCTTGTTTTGTTAGTTGTAAACCAAAATTGAAGTTGTTTTTCAAAAAGCTCGTGCTAAGTTAGGGCCATCATTAGGGCCCGAGCCTGTGGGCCGGGTGACCTGGATGGGGACTGCCTCTTCCCTCCCTTTCTTCCTGGCTGCCCTTCTGCCATCTCCTGCCACACAGTGGAAAGGGCTCGTACTGACAGTAGCAGCGAGACCCCAGACAGGACCTTTAACGTGCTCCAGTGCGAGCCCCACGGACCTGCACGCTTCCGAAAGCACTTTGAGGAATTTCAGCCATGAGCACAGTCTCCCCTGAAGCGGAAATACGTGCATAAAGGATACTTCGTTGGAGAGAAAGGATCAGACGCAGCAGAATGGGAATAGCAGTTGGTCTTGAGGCCCTGTTCTGGGAGTAAGGCCTGGGTTTGCTACTCACCAGTGGTATGAATACGAGCAAATCTTTAACCACAGGTGCCTCAGTCTACTCACCTGTGAAATAAAGAGGTTGGCCTAAGGGAGAACTAGGATACTTTTGAGCTCTGAGATTCTGAGTTTTAATGAACCAGAACAAACATGAAGCCTTAGAATATTTTCAGCCTCCAGCCTAAACCCAACTGGTTATTTTGCTGTCAGCCCCTGTATCAATTCTAGTTAAATTTTCTAGAAGAGACCCACGTGTAGTCATGGAGTAGTGCTGATTTAAGGACAGATAGCTGGAAAAAGTTTTCAGTGCTGTATACTGTTGACATGGTAGCTAGAATCTACAGTTGAGTCATAGGTGGAAATTTAGGTTATGTTGGAGCCAATTTAGTCCACACAGCTTCAAGGTGATGGGTGTTTGCCCAAACACACTGTAGACTTGGAAGCTGAAAGTAATGTTTGGCCATTTTGCAATTATGCTGTTTTAGAAAGAAGATTGGACATTGTATTTCTTTCCTTCCTTTCTATGTTAAAAGTTTATTTAGGACCGTATGCATTGATTTCCAGCTGTCTTCTGAAAGATGAATGGTTGTAGTTCTGTGAAATATAACATCACTGAGGACACAGTATGAACTGGAGCTTACTGTGACTGGGTGACATTGGAGAGAGTGGAGCAGAGTGGCCGAGACCTGCACCCTGGAGTGAGGAAATCTGGTTCAAGTCTTTGTAAGCCAAACATTTGGTATAATGTCGGACATGTTGCAAGTACCCCAAAATTTCAACCGTTATTATTCGAGATGATAGGAGTATACAAACATTAATAATCTTCCTATCATTATAAAGACCAGTGAACTCTTGTGTAGAAAAATCTTTTTAAAGGAGAATTACTTCATGAGGGAGAGAAAAATACAAATTGTTTTTTCCTCTCCTCTCACACCGCAATAACAATCAATGCAGAAGGCTTCTGTGACCAGACAGCAACTAGTTCTGCAGTGGACACCCTCTGGGTGTTCTCCAGTTCAATTCTGACGCTGTCTGCTTGGAGATAGTGTCACATCCCATGGCTGGGGGCTCAGTTCCCTCTTCAGACACCAATCGCAAGTCCAGGCCTCTGGGAATTCTGACTGACTGGCTTTAGTTAGGGTTCCCATGACCCTCTGCTTGGGTTCAGTTAATTTGCTGGAGTGGCTCACAGAACTCGGGGAAACGCCGACGCTTACTAGTTTATTATAAAATAGATATTACAAAGGGTACAGGTGAAGGGGTGTGTAGGGTGAGGTATAGGATTGGGGTGCAGAGCTTCCTTGCCCTCCTCAGGTGCACCCCCCTCCAGGAACCTCCACATGTTCAGATATATGGAAGCTCTTGGCGGAACTCAGTCTTCTGGGGCCTTCTGTGGAGACGATTTTGGGTAGGCATGGTTGACAACTGTGTAGAAATGTGATTGGACAAAAAGGATGTACTCTATTACTACTGGACTAAGTGGGAAACCCAGCAAGCCCTGTCTGTTCAGATTCTTCTTGGCTTCTCTGTACAGCTTTCCTTCCTCCCAGGTATGGGATGGAACGCTGTTTGAAATGGGGGTCTTATTATCTACAATCAGACAAGGTAGGTCAGAGAACTTTCTTATTGGCCAGCTCTAATATAGAAATATGGGGGAAGATTCCTGACTTGGGGAGAATAGAGACAGACAGATTCTATCTTCTGTGGCCTAAAGCACCCCAGCATTACAATAAAAGCTATGGGCATTATGAGCCAGGAACCATGGATGAAAACCAGCATACATACATTTCATAATATTATACTTCATCTTCCTTCATTTCCTTTACCCATAGTATTTATTAATTCAGTTGAATCAAATTCTGCAGCTTTGAGTTGGGTATTGAAGCAAAATTTTCAGAGACCATCCTTATTTCCTGTTATCTGCAAAGTATTTCTGGCAGAAGTGATTCAGTCGTTTCCACAGGTGGTCCCTGGTAGCAGAGCGTAAAGGACTTGGGGAGGGATTTCTATTAGTGGGCTCAGTCCCATGGCATAAACATCCATTTTGTTGTGTCTGAGAAATCTGTGACTCTGAACAGTGGTGCCAGACTTCTGTTTGTGCTGGCACTCTTGGGAGACCTGAGTAAGCAAGCGCTTGCTTACCTGACATGCCTACTTGTGGAGTTTTGTTTTGTGTCATTGCATTGTCTGATTTGAGTTTTTCTTATGCTGCAAATACGTAGGTGTGGTGAAGAAATTTTTACCTTGGGAAAAAAGTTTTGAAAAGACTTGATCTCTTGATTCTCAGTATTGCTTAA
Organism: Avahi laniger; assembly: GCA_963575035.1. NCBI lineage: Eukaryota > Metazoa > Chordata > Mammalia > Primates > Indriidae > Avahi > Avahi laniger. The sequence goes on from CAUYSK010108662.1 coordinate 47,933, forward strand.
GATGAATTTATCTACCCTGGAACAAAGGCAGCGTGAGGTATGAAGCTTGGCAAGATGTAGGAGAGCTAGAAGATCCTGGAAAGAGACCTGGGCCGTAAGAGGAATTCGCATCCGTGCAGAGGTTCTAGAACTAGAAAATCAATGTTATATTTAGAGATGATACACACTTGGGCAATGTCAAATAAGATAAGCCTAATTTTAACTTCTAGAATCAGATTGCTAAAAAACAGGTCAAAATTTTAAAGTAAATAGTTTTACCATTTCTTCTTCTTCTAGAGCTAAAAAAAATATCCATTTAAGTCATTCCTGGTGATTCTGAGAGACCACATTGCCTTGTAGCTTAAAAACAAATAAAAAAAGACTTTAGAACAGAGGCTAGTGCATTGGAAGACAGGTAAATGCATATAAAAGGTAATGCATTCTTGGAACATCTAGGAGGCCATAGCATAGTGACCGGTTTACATAGATATTCCCCAGTTTTACTCTTTCTAAACAGATGTAAGATATAACTAGCTGCTGATTTTTTCCCCCCTAAGAATTAAATTTTGTTTCTTTCATGAACCTGTAATATTTTTATAGTGTGGCAGCAGAGACTTTGGAGTGAAAGTTGAGAGTTCTGAAGCCAGCTTCACCATTTTTAAACTGTGGCGATGTGGGCTAATTGTTTAATTTTTGAGCTTTTCTTATTTGCAAAATGTGGGGAACACTATGTACCTCAAAGGTTGTTGAGAATATTAAAGTGCTTCTGAGAAAGCCTGCCACCTAGTAATTGTTTATTAAATGTTAAATGAATTAAATTAGAAGCAATTTAAATCTAAAATTTCAGTGTTAAAGTATAGGAATACACAAAGAATTGGATTCTGGCTTACTTGCCTTAGGGAGTTTGGCCTTGGAAATTTTGAAGATGTGCTCAATTTTTCTTCCCTTTAGCCCATTGCTTGATGTCTTTTTCCAGAACACTTTGCTATGTTCCAGGATAACTTTGCTCAGAGCACTGAATCTGGGGAGAATATTCATGACCTCAAGAAATTCATGCCCTCTCAAAATGGTGGTTGAGCAGAGTAATGAGGGTCTGAAGTCATTTTTTATCATTGTTTACTGTTGTGACCATATTACAAATATAAGTAGCTGCCATTTATTTCTGATTACTCCGTGCCAAGTACTATACTGAACGCTTTATTAAACATTGTCTCACTTAATCCCTATAATAATTTGAGATGTAGGTGTTATGCCCTCATTATACGCATGAGAAAATGAGGTATGCTGTTTTAAGAAATATGTCTAAGCTGGTAAAATTTAAAAGCTGGGATAGTGCTGTCTCAAATTAGCCTTCGTGATTTGGTACTTGTACTAATCTGGGTAATAGTTTAGCTCTTTGAAATGTTAATACATGTTGGATATCCCTTACCCAAAATGCTTAGGGACTAGAAGTGTTTTGAATTTCTGTTTTTTTTTTTAATTTTGAAAGATCAGCATTATACTTACCGGTTGAGCATCCCATATCCAAAAATTCAAACTTCAAAATGTTCCAATGAGCATTTCTTTGAGGCTCGTGTTGGTTTGGTGCTCAAAAAGTGTCAGATTTCGGATTTTTGGATTTGGGATACTCAGCCTCTGAGACATAGAGCTTACTGAGAGAGTGATTGGTATTCAGAATCTTTAACCACTTGATGCTAATTAGGACTTAGGGGAGGTCTAAGGAATTGACTGTGTATATGCAGTGCCAGTTTTTCTGAAATCGTTTTTCTGGTGTTTTGATTTTAACTTTCATCCATTCAAGACAAGTATAGCATACTTGGGAATGACTATCTAAATCAGTGTTCCTAGCCTTGGCTACACAAAAGAATAACCTGGGGAGCTTTATAACCCGAAGCCTCGTCCCCATACCCAGATGTTCTGATGTAAACCAGACGGTGCCTTAAGTCTTCTGGAGACCAGCCGAGTCTGGACCCAGCCTGGGATTGGGACTGAGGGGTGGGCAGAACTGAGGACAGCTCCTCAGATTGTTGGAGTCACACTCCTGGGGCTTGTGTTGCTTGCTAGTCAGGCTCTGCACCGGGGCAGCCTCCCACACCTCACGCCCCACACCTTCCCCAACACCCCCACTTCGAAGTGGAGGAGGAGGAGAAGGAAGTAAAACAATTTTCAGCGTTTGCATCGTTCTAGTCAATATGATCTTCCAGGAAGGTCTGCTTGGAAGGTTGTCATCAATCCAGTACAGTTCTTGGGATACAAGTTTTCCATTGCTTATTTGTGCTTTGGATATACTGGTTCTGTGTATGGTTTGCTTTACTACTCTGGTAACATCCCAGAGGCATCTGCCATATTTGTAAAACTCAAACATAGGTAAGTCAAGGAGATACATATATATTTATTTATTTATTTTTTATTTTTTAGATAGTGTCTCTGTCATCCAGGCTAGAGCGCAGTGGCATCATCGTAGCTCACTGTAACCACAAACTCCTGGGCTCAAGTGATCCTCATGCCTCAGCCTCTTGAATAGCTGGAACTACAAGCATGTACCACTACGCTCAGCTAATTTTTATAAAATTTTTTGTATAGATGAGAGTCTCACTATGTTGCCCCGGTTGGTCTCAAACTCCTGGGCTCAAGTGATCCTCCCATCTTGCTGGGATTACAGGCATGAATCACCACACCTGGCCATGGAGCTATTGTAAATGTTGGTCACAGGTGCTATTTTCTGTCTGTGCAATTATGTTTTCCATCTTTTCTTCTCTCCCTCGCTATTATCATCCTCTTCCCAACCTAACGGCTCTCCTGATCACTCCACAGCCTCCTTTAATCTGAACAATGACAGATGTCAGTAAATCCAGCTGTGGACAATAGTCTAGGCAGCAGAGGATTTTTAAGGCAGATAAGCGGTTTGCTATTTGCCAGAGTGCCCTGTCGGAACACGGATTCTGTGGAAATATGGTGTTAGCAGGTTACCAGTTGGAGCAATAAATTAAATTTTGACTAGCAAATATTTGTCCACCGTAATTTAAATCATTTTTTATTCCATTTACACATGAGGGGGCAGTATGGTACTATAAAGCAAGTGCTCTCTTGAAATTGCTTATTTATATTGATATGTAATAGTTTTAGGCGAGAACTTCTAGACTGTGCAGTTACAACTCCAACGTCATTGTTAGTCATTAAATGTACTACAGATATGTAAGTGACACTCTCATATCACAGGCCATGTGGCCTGTTTTTATTTAAATGTATGAGTATTAGTTTCCTTGTAACGGGAAGGTTCATTCAGTGCCTTTTATTCGTGAGTCTTATGTTTGGTTTCAAGCGAGCTGGCGTTCTTCCTGTTGCCTGCTTCCACCTGAGGAACGTCAGCCCTTTGGAGATGCAGTGTCTGTTAGGCTGATGTCTCTCATAGATTTTGTTTCATGACTTTATTGAAGGCTGCAGAGCCTCCAGTGTTGTTGGAAGGAAGCCTCTGAACTCAGGTCTTGGCAGCTACGGGAGGTCTGTTATAAATCGCCTCTGTGTGCTTCCCTCTGTGGTACAGATCGCTTTTCTCAAAAGAAAAAAAATCGCTAAGCAAAGAAGCAGCACATTTTAATTAATGTTATTATTGCTGATATATGAATGACATTATAGATAAATCATGCTAACATTCTAGGTTTTATAAATGGAAGGGGAAATTATTAAGAGATTAGAAGGTATTAAATGAAGTGATAAAATCTATAAAACATTTTATGAAGAATGTAAATGGAATCCAGAAAGGTAATTTCATAAGCACAAGCCATTTTTAAATGTATAAAAAACATTTGCAGTCATATGTTTCTGTTTACGTAGTTTGAAAAAAAATGGAGACCAGCATTTTGGCATAAATATAACCTTCTGTGAAATTTACTGAGATACTTCTTTTTAATGTTTTATCCTGGCTACCTCCTTTGGGGATGAAGAGCTATAGTACTTTCTTTTTTTTTTTTTTTTTTTTTTGCTATAGTACTTTCTATACCTGGTAAAGATAATTATACTTGGTTAGCTTTGGAATGAATTACTTGAACTATGATTTGATGTTGCTTTTACTTAATGAGGAATTTTTTATTTTTAAATCTTCTGTTAAAAATAAATGAATAAAAGGCCAACAGCCTATACCCCAAGTTTGAAGGAATGGATTTTTAGCTTTAGCTTATGTTGAATGAACTCCGAATCACCTGTCATTTGATGCCGATTTGCTGTGACAATATCCAGGTTTCTGTTCACGGTAAACAATTCATGCCCTTTATGTTTTGATGGCAGATTTTTCGGACCCCACCTGATACCACATTCCCTGAGCCCACCTGCTTATCAGCATCACCCCCAAATGCTCCACCAAGGCAATCAAAGAGACAAGGCCAGAGAACGAAGAGACCCGTGGCTGTCTATAATCTTTGTCTTGAGCTGGAAGATGGTAAGATCTTACTTATATTTTCCTGCTTAACAGCATGTTGAGAATACGGCATATCGTATGTCTTCAGGGCAGGCCAGGTTTTCTGTCATCTGCATTTTAATTTCTTTTTCCCTTAAGATTATAATTTTTGAGATTAACAGGGAGGGTGAAGCTTTCTTGTCAGGGAGAAAATGCAAGTTTCAGTTTTGTGTTTGTCTTTGTTATGCATGGTTCTTTTTTTACTTTTAAAAGACAGCTTAAATTTCTTTTTTGGGAGACTTGTGTGACCTCCTGTGATGTTACATAACCCGGAGACAAATGGAAGGGGAACTAAAATTAAAGCAGATCTTTCATGAGAGGAGCTGATAGAGTCTAATGTTAAATGCATCTGGATTAAAGGCACAGTTCACCATTGCACTGGAGTTTACGGCTTCTACCCCTTACTTGCTCTGCTTTTCTGCGTTTGTCATTAGGCAGGACATTTGACCTTATGGCAGGGGTGGCAAATTGACCTGTCTGATGGGACGGGGCGGAGTGAACTGGGCCGCAGTGGGACTCTTGCAAATTGAAGTTCGCACGTCCCATCCAAGCTACCGTCTTCCAGCTAACTGTGGCCATGTGGCCACTTGTCTCAGGGATGCCAGATAGCCCAGTTTTTATAGGGCCTTGAAATCTGAATGCTCAACATTGACCTATACAAACAAGACTATAAGCCATGTACAGGCCACCGATGGCTCTTTGTAATCATGTGGTCGTTGGTGTGGGGAGTAAGATGACCCTGGTCTCAAAACCTGCATTTGCAGCATGCACGTCTGAAACTGTGACTCTTCCCGAGAGGTTCCCCCTCATTGAGAACATTCCCTGAATTTGAATTAGTCTTCATTTTTCTTCCGCTTCTAGTCCTCTTTTTTTTCTTTAATAGCTTTCATTTATTATTCTTTTGAGGTACTGAGGTTACATTGGTTTGGGAGTGTGAGATTGACTGTCAGAGGGAGAAAGGGGTGAGGATGGAAACAAATACAGTGCCTTCATCTTAAGCAGCTGTGTCCACAAACGGCCAGGCAGTTAATATCCGAAGATCCATGCCAGCAAGCAGCAACTGTCTTCAACTCCTCTGACTCAGAGGTATCTCTAGGAAGACTAGAATACCTCCTGTAATAACACCGAGGGGCTAACATGTTCTGGGATTCTTTTAATTTGCTCAAGACATACATACATATGGTACAAGTATTAGTTTTACGATCAGATCCTTATTTTCTAGAGGAAAGGCATGAATCATTAAAATTAACCTATAATTCCAGAACTTCCTTTTAGACATTAGTTTCAGCTTCTGATCCCAGCCAACTTTCTTATTCTCTCATTTTCTCGCATACACTCGTCCTCAGCAGAGTTGCTAATAAGGAGTAAAACTGGTTTGAATTACACCTTCTCTCACATCTCACTTGTCCTCTGGTAGAAGTGCTAATAAATAGTGAAATAAGCAAATGTTGGAAAGCAGGAAGGGAAAAAGAAATCAAGAAAGCATAGACTGCCTAAACTGGTTCATTGGCCTTTGAGCAAAATAGAATTAACTATATTTCATAAAGGAGATGACCAAAGAGGGACATTTTGTCTTAGAATCACATCTACTTTTTTGGTGTTCTTGGGAATGGAATCATAATATTCAATCAAATTTATGTAGTGCATTAATCTTTTGTTGAATTGCTTAATGGTTATTAATGAGTAAGAAGCTTCTGTAGTGGTATTAAGCACATCTAGCATGGGAATAGTCGAGATGGTATATAATCATAGCTTTCTTAATTTTTAAGTGATATAATCTTAAAAATTTGATTTTAAGGGGAAAAATGATCATCAAATACTCAAACCCCCTTAGTCAGTTTTTATGTTTGCTATTTATGTGATGGTTTATTATGTATTTTGTATTTTATAACTTTGCATTCATCCTTTTTGATTGCAGCCCTAGAATTTCTTTTTTGAAAAGTTTTAAGAGTCAGGAAAATACATGAGTTTGGTCATGGAGTGATTTTATTTTATCTTTTTTTAAAGAAATAGGCTCTCGCTCTTGTTGCCCAGGCTGGAGTACAGTGGTACAATCACAGCTCACTGTAGCCTTGAACTCCTGAGATCAAGTGATCCTCCTGCCTCAGCCTCTGAAGCAGCTGAGACTATAGACTTGTACCTCCACGCCTGGCCTTATTTTATCTTAGAGGTCATATGATAAGATAAAGCAATTAAAAATTATTATTCTTCCATCCCCCCGATTATTTGTAGCTAAGCTTTAGTGAAACTCAAGATGTATGAAAAGCTGTTTCAGAGAGAACAAAGTAGAGTCTATATTTTGTCATAGGCTTTCATATCTTGCATATTCTAAAAAAAAATTGGGGAATAAATGAAGAGAGGTGGTGAATACACTTTTTGAACAGGAGCATACAGAGAAAGAATACTAAAGAAAATTATTGAAAATAAATATTAGCTGAGCATGGTGGTGTGTGCCTGTAGTCCCAGCTACTCAGGAGGCTGAGGCAGGAGGATCACTTGAGCTCAGGAGTTTGAGGTTGAGAGTGCAGTGACCATAGCTCTCTGCACTCTGGGCCAGACAACAGAGCAAGACTTTGTCTCAAAAAAAAAAAAACAAAAACAAAAAATTCATGTTATTGAATGTCACTTGCATATTGAAAGCTTTACCCGCTCCGTAAAAAGATATATTCTTGTCACTAGGACTTTTTTTTTTAAGTGACCTGAATCATCTAATTGCCAATG
>CAUYSK010108665.1:0-51425 GCA_963575035.1 Avahi laniger
GAGGGAAGGGTCCGCATCTCAGTGTCTGTGCCAGTTCAATGCCCGGTAGAGTCTCAGTCAATGCACGTCGGCTGAGCTTAACTGAGTCTGCAGGGCCTGTCAGATATCCAGGTGAAGTTATGGGCAATTGCCAAACAAGGAAGAAAAAGAAAGGAGAGAAACTGAACACAGAAAGAGAAGGAAGAGGTAGTGGAAATAACTATTTTAGGATGAAATTTAACATTTTCCCGAATAAAACTAAAACAATGACTCTAAGCCACTCATCTGAAAAACGTATCTGAAATAGCTATGAAAATGGAAACAAACTGAGATTCGACTATAAATGCGATTCTTTCCCTGCTGTTTTCTCCAGACAAGAATGATCACACGTATCTGCAGGCTTGGGCATGGCCACTAAGCAGTCATGTCTGCGGTGATCGTTCCTCGAAGGCTCCTGTGTTTCCCCCTCCTCGGGAGCCATGACGCTGTCTTCTCGCGGGCAGGCTGATCTGTGGGGCCAGGACAATTTAAACACAAAATAACTAATGGAGGAATTTTATGAAAGTAATAACGTTTTCTCTTTCTTTCTTTCTTTCTTTCTTTCTTTCTTTCTTTCTTTCTTTCTTTCATTCTTTCTTTCTTTCTTTTTGCAGCGTTGTCTTTATGAGAAAACTGTCAAAATAGAGAGGCTTCTGATTACTGTGGGCCTTACAAAAATATCTTTGGGTTCTTTACAAATGGTCGCTTGTGACCCAAAAAGTCCATTCAAGTCATAATCAGAAATAATGTGGAAATTAAGGTAAATTTATCTTTAGTGATCTAATCTCTTACCAGGCTTGCATGACAGACACACCTTGTATTTTGTGATATGTTAAATCTGTGTAAAAAAAAAAATCAATCCCTCAAATTAGTTCTACCAGGTGTTTCTGAAAAATAGTTTCCATATGACAGCAGCTAGTGTCAATATCCTGCTAAAAAATGAAACATTAAAAAAAAAACTTTATACAGCTCTGACTTTGTCTAGGGACTCCTTCGGTTTCCTGTCTCCAGTGATATCATTTTAAACATTTGCTTTCTCCAAATGGCTTATGCGTGCTATATAACTCTATTTGTGATGTGTCTTGGCATGTTGCTGTGGAAATATTAAATCATTCCACATGTGTATGTGTTTGCCTCTCCAGGTATATTTTGGAATTTACTTGAGAACTATGATTGTGTCTCCTCCTCCTCCTCCTCTTCCTTCTCTCTTTCTCACCCCCTCTTCCCTAGGAATGCCTCAAAACAGTGCTCACTGAGCAAGTACTCAATCATTCTCAACTGACTGATTTTCAAATTAAAAAAAAAAATTACTTCAGTTTATTGACATGTATGTGCCGTCCATAGAAGTAAGTGCTTTACATGTGATCTTTCTTTAGTCCTCACGACAGCCCTATAGTATTATCTCTGCTTTCCAGTTTTGGAAACTGAGGCTTAGGGAGAGAAGTTGATCTTCTCAAGGTCACAGCTAACGACTGGGGGCCAGAGCTGGACTGTCTGACTCCCGGCTCAGGTGCACTGCCCACGGAAGCACTCGTTTGCCATCCAGATGCTAGTTAAAACTAGTAACTTATCCGGAGTCACTGCTTTGCGGATTTAGAAAGGACAATGTGTTCTTTGGGGGAGTGAATCTGATGTCCCTGACAAAAGACACCAGGTATGATGCTTGTTGCAAAGTCTGCTGAATTCCTTCCTCGATCTTCATTTCTAGAAGGTTCTTGCTCCTGTCTCCTTTAAAACCATGCAGCTGCAATTCACAATTGCAAAGATGTGGAAACAACCCAAGTGTCCATCAATACGTGAGTGGATTAATAAAATGTGGTATATGTATACCATGGAGTACTATTCAGCTTTAAGAAACAGTGGTGATATAGCACCTCTTGTATACTCCTGGATAGAGCTGGAACCCATTCTACTAAGTGAGGTATCCCAAGAATGGAAAGACAAGCACCACATGTACTCACCATCAAATTGGTATTAACCGATCAACACATAAGTGCACATATAAGAATAACATCTACTGGATGTTGGGCAGGGGGGAGGGGGGAGGGGAAGGGGGATGAGGGGACGGGTATATGCATACACAAAGAGTGCAATGCGCACCACCCAAAGGATGGACATATTTGAAACTCGGACTTAGGGGGAAGGGGGCCAGGGGAAACATACGTAACCTAAACATCTCTACCCCCATAATATGCTGAAAAAAAAAAAAACCGTGCAGCTGCCTCACTGTTGCATCCAGGCTGGTTGGTCTATGCAACAATTCATTAACTATTCCAGCATCCTCCACCCCCTTGCTGCTCAAAGTACAGTCCTTGGAGTAGGAATACGAACATTCCCTGGGATGTTATAAATGCAGACTCTCAGGTCACACCTCAGATTTGCTGAATCTGAACCTACCTTTTAACAATATCTCTGGATGATCTGTGCACCCATTAAAGTTTAAGAAGCCCTTCCCTACTTGCGGTTGTCACACAGAGTAGAATTTGTCTCTCCTGTGACTATTGACAAAGTAGTAAGATGGGTTAGCAGATCTGATTCAAGGGAATCTAAGCAATGTGATTACATAAATCCAGCGGGCAGTGTTGATTTTCTCCCATGAACCCATAGTCATCGTCACCAGTCTTCTGTCTCAACATCAGTTTTTCAAGTTAGCTGAAAATTCTCTAGATACAGAGTTACATGCTAGTATTAAAATATAAAACCTTATCCACGGATAGTTTTAAAATTCATTGTTCTTTCTAGAGCACGATGTCCCTAACGTCCATCTTTACGATAGCCAAAGTTCAGCTACTAAATTCATATGACATTTTAATCTAGCCTAATGTCAAAACATAATAACTTTGTTAAAGGAGAGGTGAGTTTAGGATTACAGCCCCTTTTAAGATCTGCATTAAGAAATGTTTATACCACCAGTCTCCAGTGTGTGCCAAATCGTGTTGCTGCTGTGGGCAGGACGGTAGAATGGCCTCATTATTTCTCCGTCTAACCTCTTTAGAGCTGTAAAGCCTAAGCATGCTTTGTACTTGCACTGGTTTGAATGCAATGTTATTCTGCAAAATAGGACTAGTGATTATTCTGCAAGGACTTAACATGTTTGCGTCACAATTTAGAGCCTGCGTCTTTTCAAAGAATACATTTAAATTTATTGTGTTTCCCCATGCTTGTTTTCACTACTTATCGAGTAGTGTGGCGGGCACCAAACAAGTCGGACATGAATAATTGCTCTCCAGGAGGGTAGATTCTGGCTGAGGGGAACAGATTGTATGTGGGAAAAAATAGGAAAGAATATAAATTATTCTGCAAAATTTACCAAAATGATGGTAGATGCAGGGAAATGAGAGCGTATGACCATGGTCTGGGAAGACCTCGGAGCAGAGGAGAGAGTTGAAGAATGGACAGGCAAAGAGTGAAGAAGAGGTTGTTCCAGAAGGAAAATAATCTTAGTAAAGGAATAGGGACAAATGAGCCCAGAAACTTCTTCACTACATCTTTGCCTGGAGCTAACATTTATTGACAAATCCAACCAGAGTTACTATGCATTTCTTCAGCTAAACCAAACTAGATTAAAAGATGCATTTAATCAACACATTTTTCTAGAACTTAAATAATAATCTATAATTACATAATATTATATATAATTATGAATGGTGTATATTGTATGTCAATATTAATCTATATTAATAACATAATTAATAATGATTCTACTATATAATTAATGCTACATTAATATAGTAGTGATAAAATTCATTATATTAATAATATATTAATATAACATATAAAGATACAATATACATGCATACCTACATGATCTAATTGTGTACATATTAAATTAGATAGTAATTGTAATTAGCATTTTTAAGTCTCTCCATATGTCATGGCTGAGTGCTTTACATTTGATGCTCACAGCAACTTTATGGAGGTATTAATATTTTGATCTCCATTTATTGATAAGGAAGCAGATTTAGTTTAGGAACTTGAGCCAAGTCATATAATAAGTGGCATTGCTTGTACGTGAACTCAAAATTTGAATGTAAAACCCATATTCTTAATACTATGCCCTAGTGTCCAGATGTTCTACATGTTATAGAATCTTGAATATTGTTTATTCAGGCACGATACAACGTTAGGGTGTTGAGCAATTTCTGTTCTTTATGGAAACAGAAGGGCTAATGTATAGAGCTGAAACTATTGAGCAAGATCATGTGGCAATATCCTCTGTCTCAAGTCCCGAGAGTACATTAAAAAGGCAGGGGGGTAAGGTTAGTTTGGGCAAGACTTCTTCGAATTAATAATTTTGAGAAGATTAATGGATCCATTATTCTCGGCCAAAGTTCCAATTTAATTACTTATCTGGCTGTGTGGCTGTGTGGCTGCATACTGTCCAAATGTCACTTCCCAAGATGGCCAAAAATGCAAGACACCAATTGAGAAAGACGGGTCATTTTGGAAGTAGCATTCACGGAATTTTTGACATGATTTCCTGGGTGTATGTTTAAATACCTTTCACTCACTTCATCTTGGAGCTCATGGGAGTCAGTTTATCAAGAATGGTGGAAAACATAAAGAGTCACACACTCAAATCTGGGTTTGAAAACTGACCCTTCCACAGATGGTCACGAGACTTGGTTGTTCACTTAACCGCTAGGCCAGTGCTCTCCAGCTGTGGCCCTGGCACCACCTTGGAACTTGTCAGAAATGCAGAAACACAGGTCCCACCCCAGACAGGCTGAATCAGAATCTCTGAGGGGAGGGGCCGGGGACCTGTATTTTAACAGGCTTTCCAGATTTAGGGAACACTGTGCTAGGCCTCACGTTTCTCATCTCTGAAAAGGAGATAATAGCGTATGTACCTTCTTCAGAGTATCGTTGTAAAGATGAAGCGAGATAATGCACATAAAGGGCTTAGTGCAATGTCTAAAACTAGAGTGCTTAATAAATGTTCTCTTCCGTGACTTTATTATATTTTTTCATTTTTGGTTAAGAAACGGTAAGAAACCAGAACCCTAGGCAGCTGACTCTGTCTGCGTTAGGTTTCAGCAGCAATCAATTCTCACAGTGAGTGATTAAGACTCCTCTGACGTCTGCCTTATGTTACTAAGAAAACCTGAATTGTATAAACAGGTTTCTGTTGTGGTCTTTCTTGGGCTCCTGTTTGAAAACCAAGGAGGTCTGCGGCTGAGTGTTTTACGGTCAGTCCAGAGGCTCCGTGGAACAGCTCTAATGGATGTGTGTGTCAGATTGCAAAAACACCCAGACTGGAGCATTTAAAGTCCTATTTAGAAAACCGTCTCCAGGTTTCGCATTTGAGAACACAAACACTTGTGAGGTGCACTGCTTCTTCCCAGGGAGACGTGGCACTGGGGCAGCACCCTGTAAGCTGCCCGTATATATCCGGGGCCGAGCAGAGTCCTTGTAAGGCCCAGCTTTACCCACCGTGGCCATTTCTAAACCACCTGAAACTGTTCTGATTTCTCTATAGCCTTTGTTTAGCGTTTATTCATGTGAGTTTGAGCATCTATCTTTCTTATAAACTTCAGGCTTTTTCACTTGCTCTTTCCCTCTCGGACAGAGGTCAACAAACTTTTCTGAAAAGGGCCGGACAGTATATATTTTAGGCTTTGGGGGCCATAGGATTTCTGCAGCTGTAACTCGAAAGCAGCCCTAGACAGTGCATAAACGAATAGGCGTGGCTGTGTCCTAATAAAACTTTATTCGCAAAAACAGGTGGCAGGCTGGATTTGGACCACTGAGCTGTCGTCTGCTGAGCCCTGACTTAGAATCTCAAAACATCAAATAAAAAGGACCCAGATGACTAGGCAGCAGAATAATTTGGTGTCTGTGGGTAAAGTCCCAGCTCAGAAGTAGTTCCTGGCCTGAACTTAGACATGCCTTGGGTCATGGAAAGCAAACAACACTAATCATCCATCCAGACCAACCGGACCAAGGTCCATTCTGAAGCTGTTTTGTTCCCACCTCATGGGAAAACACCTTCTCTCAAATTGAAAACTTTAAATGAAGGCATTGCCTCGCAGCTTGGGAACAAGTAAAGTGAGTTTTAGGTCTGCAATAAGGAAGTCTTCCTCAAAGTGATATGATAGAAAGAGATGCTGCTCAGGTATCAATGAAATAGGATGAGGAACTCAGGCCTAAACCACAGGAGCAGAGAGGGAGCGCCTGTGTCTTCTTTTCTTGGAACAGTTCAGAGTATGTGACTCTTGGGGTTTAGAAATGACTAAACTAGCCCCTCTGCAAAGAAGCAACCCAGAGGGTGTGAATGTAATAGATTATTGTGTATCCTTGTTTTAGAGGTTCTAAGGTCATGATAAGCATCTCTATATAAGACTGAAGCAGAAGAAACCAGTGGACAAATATTCTAGCCTAGGCTGTTCTTTCATTTGCAGGGCTTTTGCAGTGCCAGGTATAATTTGATACTCAGCTTTATAAGACTTACTCATTCCAGAGTTGGAATTTTCTGGGTTCCAAGGTAGCCATTTGTAACAGCTGTCATCGGTTACCTGTGCAACAGCCATTCTGGTTCCCCCTGTTTTTCCATGAAGAAGTGCCCCTAACTTTGTTGGAGTATCCACGTATAGTGAGACAAATCTTACTTGGATTAATTCAATCACGATTATCTCCTTATTCATACTAGTGATTGGTTTCTGGATAAACATGTAACCCAGAGCTGCCCAATGACAAATAAAGAGAAGTCTACTGGGAGACTTATGAAAAAGATATCTTTTCCCTTAAAAAGAAGCATAGGGGGAAATGTGTCCTTCTGTGAGCACTGGTGATGCGGAGCTTGGAACTATGATGGCCACCTTGCAACTCTGGGGAAGCCAAACTATGGATGCTAAAGCAGCATTAACCCTGAGCTGCCTCACCTTGAGACGACGTTTATTGAGAGAGTAAATGTTCCTTATTGTGTAAACAGCCTTGGGTTTTCTATTTCCTACAACCAAATGAATCCAAAATGATGATATACATTCAGGTTTGGTTTCCACCAGGCCAGTTCAACTCTCAAGATCTGCCTATACCAGCTCTCAAATTTTCTGGTTTTACTATCCCCACCTCATTTTACCACCTGGTGGAGACTCAGGAATTGTGCTTTATTTTGTTTTGTCCATAATCGGTAACCCCTGAGGTTGAGGTCTCACCTGGTAGGATTTCACCAGGGAGCCAATACACAATGAAGAGTTACTAAAAGAGATACTCACTGACTGAAGTGATTTCAATTTCTTGTTTTTGTTATTAGAAGTATTGGTAATTATAATGCTACATTTCTTTTTCATTCATCCAGTACACTTGCTCCCCTCTAACAAAGCTTGTAGGCTAGTGGATACGGCCAAGTAAACTATTATATGCAAGGTAATGATGGGCCCCCAGTGGGCCTGGGGCTGTGGCAGTTCAGAAGGAGGCCCTGTTGTTCACCTACCCAACGGTCACATCCTTCCCATTTCTTCTGTGCTTGCAAAGCCTCTTCCCCTGGGAATACCAGCTTCATTGCAGCTAGAGCTTGAACATATGAACCCCTTCTGGCCAGGGAGATGTATAGGAAAGTCTTAGGAGAACTTCTGGGAAGGATTTTCCTTGAAGAGTAAGAGCATCACAGAGAGGTATCTTTCTTCCTTCCTGCTCTTAGTTGTTTTATGAGAGGGCATGATTTGGAGCTACAGCAACCATCTTGTGGCCATGAGGTAAAAGCCAAGGGATTGCAGAAAAGTTGAATCCAAGTTTTGACATTGTTATACCACAGAACTAATCTTGGCTCAGTATATCTCCAGATTTCGTATTATCTGTTAATACCATTTTATTTCAGCATCCATCACTTATGGCTAATGGCACGCTAAGTGATACAATGCATATCTAACCTGGACTGAGGGAGTCAAAGAAGACTTCCTAGAGGAGGTGACTCGGGAGCTAAAGCATAAAAGATAAGTGCAAGTTATGTAATAGAAGGAGAAGTGATGAAGGGAGGTGAAAAGATTTTGAGGGGAGAATGTGACATGTTTAACAACTCAAGATAGACGTCTGTGGCTGGAGCACAGAATATTGCTTATGGAGTGGCAAGAGATAAAGCCGCAGAAGCGTATGGGGGAGAGGCAAATCATACATGTCCTTGTACCTCATGTTAAGAGCTTTTATCTTTTTTCTTAAGAACATTAGGAATACTGTTAAAGCCTTTCTCATTCTCAAGGTCAAAATGAATCACCCAGATCACATTGCTGATCGTGTGTTGATAGTTCATCCTATCGAGGATTGTAGCTTGTTATTCAAGTATCTATTTCCTCCAGGAGACTGGAAGATCTTGGAAGACAGGCTATGTCTTATCTCATTTATATCAGCCCCTCCCAATGAATCCTAATCAAGGTTTGTTGAATTGAATGACCCATCCCATTACAGTGCCAAGAACCTGATCCTATTTTAATGTTTTATCTTCTTTGGTCATTTTAATACCCCACAAAGCCTAGGTGGTGAAGAGAGGAGCCTGAGATTCACACAGTTCATTAGGGAGGTACCATAAGGATTAGAACTAGGTTTTCTCTCTCTTGATCCAAAATGCTTTCTACTACGTCATACAGTTTTACCCCACAGCAGGTGTTTCCATCACTGACAAGTTTGTACATTTATTCTTTTGCAGTGAGGTGCCAATGAGATGAAACTTAAAATTTTTTTTTCATGTCGGCATTGCCAGAAGCTTCCCTTTGTAGTGGAGGAAACATCCAGTCACATTTCTTTTCCTGGGGAGACCCCTGAGTGGCCCTTTGGAGTCAGCAGAGATAAGGCAAGCTAAACCCTCTTTATTGTGGCTTGAGAAAGACTAGCATTCCCCCCACATCCTCTGTTCTGCAGAGCTAGGGGGCGGGGGGCAAATTTATGCAGAAATCTGTTAGTTACGGTAACTATCTGCCATAACCAATAAATCTGAACATCTCGGTGGCTCCACTCAATAATTTTATTTCTTACTCACATGAAGATTAATATGCAGGGAGACAGCATCAGAGATCCAGCCCCTTTCTATCTTTGATCCACCATGGCCTGTGGCTTCTGCTGGATCTTGAGTCTAATAGACTCAGAGAGAGGAGCTTTTACCATGGACATCACTGCTGCCCACATGGCCGTGAGGAGGACTGTCATGTAGACATACTTACCTGCATGTGGAAACGGGAAATGTAGTCCACCTTGTACCCAGAAAGATAGCTAAATGATTTTATAAACAAGCAGTCATCTCCGACTCAAGGATGAAGGGGAATCTCAGGAATAAAGTGGTGATACCCCTTCCCTTCTGAGATGCTGCCTTAGCCAGTATTTCTGAAGGACTGGGTTAGATCAGAGGAGGCCAGGGAGCCCAGAGGAAAATTTCCCATAAGGGATAGCATAGATTTGTCTGTTGATTCACCTCAAAGCCAGGATTATGTCTTTCATGGGGAAAGATTAGTCCCAAGCATGATATACGGCTGCAAGTTAGGAATCCCCCCTATACAAACATTGTCTTGGGGTAAAAATGGGTGAATGCCTGTATAGTAAAAGAGCTGTGTATTAAAGAATTGTTCATGTTATTGGGAGCCCATACCCCAATATAATACCATATAATACCATCAAGTGACCCATCTTTCATTCATTAATTCATTCAACAAGTTTTACTGAATACCTACCAGGTACCCAGCACATTCTAGATGCCATGGATACTGTTGTCCCTACTCTCATGGGGCTTAGTTTTCAGAAAGGGGGGGAGAGAGAGAGGATAAATAATAAATGAATATGATTTCAAGTAGTCATAAGTGTCATGAAAAAAAACAGACTTTGGTTACAGGGTCAGGAGATAAAAATCAACCAGGGAAGAAAGACTGGCACTCTTCTGGATTGTGTAGAACCAGGTAGGAGGAATGCAACCAAGGGAGAGAAAGGCTTCATTTCCCCATTTCTGAGCTCCAGCAAGACCGCTGTTGGGCCAGCAATGGTGTGAGCTTTGATAACTGAACATTTTTTCCAGTGGTCCAAGAGTACCCCACATTTCTGGACCTCTTGCTATCAAGGGCCATGCTCTGTGGCAACGATGACAACAGCGGCATGATACGAGCTTCATGGCCAGACTAATGACACTTCACAAGATTTTCCCTATAGGAGACAGTAATCAGGAATGACCCTTATGCCAGGGAACGCCCCTCGGATTCTCAGACTTCCCACAGGAGGTGGAACTCCTTAGGAATACTCGGATGAGAGAAGGGGAGTCAAAAGTGTGTGATTTGAAGAGTAAGAGGCATGTGGTTTTTCACATGTGAAGGACGATGTATCAATTCCACCTTCATTTCACGGTTTTTCATTAAACACTTTCTATGGAGCAGATACTGTGTTAAGACCCAGAGACAAAGTGAACAAACGGGGCACACGCCCCTGATTCGACAGAGATTTTAGTCTAACAGAAAACTGAGAGTCTGGCAGAAAATCAAAGCTGTCCATGTACCATTTTTTGTGCTCTGACTATGTGCAAAGCACTTTGTCCAAATCCTTAAGGCCATACAGCAGAGTGTAGGCACAAAGCCCCATGTGCATCTTTATCTGTCTTCATGAACACATGAGGACATTTTTCTCCCCGGCTGCACTCCTCTCTAGAAGGGCAGTGACTTTCTGTTCCTATTAACAATGTTGCAAGTGCTTCCCTCTTGTGGGATGTCAGCCTCATTCTGTTTTGTCAGCAGGCAGCTGTGCAGGTCCACAGTGCGACATCCTTACCCATCCTGGGGTCCAGTCCCGACGTGTGACCCCTGATCCCGACCCTCCCAGGTCACTCCGAGGCTGCCTGGAACCACCATTCACCACTGCACATTTTTCCCCCAAAGTTAACCTTGTCATTCATTCCGCAAATGCTGTAAGAGGCCACGTCTGAACACCATGCCAAAACAGCTAGTCCGGAAGGAATATTCAGTCAATTTTTTTGTTGGAAAGCCAGAAAATAAAACATTTGTTTGATTGAATTCCTGTAAGAGTTGGTCTGGTTAGCTCACGTATCTAAGCACAGGTCTCATCTTCTAGGGTTACGACAGCCCAGGCACCTCAGCAAAAATGCATCCATTTGCTTCCCCCAAGATCTTCGTCTTGTCTCCATAACCACCCTGGAAGGCACTTGAGGGCAAGAATTATATCATCTTGTCCGTTGCACAGAGTAGGTGTTTAATATTTGTGTCAGGCAGGGACCTGCCAGGAAAGGGGTTGCCTACTCACACTGAGTAACTTGAGGAGAGTTTAACAACCTCTAGGTCTGAAAGGACGGAAAGGTCCCCTAAACTTCCTTGGAAGCCAGGAGGTACAAGAGCCTGTTGAGGTAACCCATATGTATCAGCCTCCCAGGACACAGAAGAATCTAGAAGGGTGGAAAACAGAGTGGGAAGGACGGACAGAAGATGTCCAGCTCAACACTGTTTTAACTAACTTCCACTGTTTTAACTAACTACACCCTCCCTGGGTCAGCATCTTACTTCCAGGTTAACGAGTCACGTGGAATCACAGTTGCTTGAGCTTGGGGGAGCTTTGAAAGCACCAAGGCTTTGGGGATGCGTAAAACTTCTCTCAAGTATTCTCAGCAAGTTGCCCTCCAGCCTCCTGTTGAATACCTCTGTTGATGGGGACATCACTACATTTCAAGGCATTGGAGGGCACTTCTGGTTAGAAGCCTCTACAAATCAGCTCCCTGGAAGTTCCTAGTTTTATTCCCAGAGGTCACCAGAACAAGTCTAAATCCGCAACTCCATTTCACAAGCATGTTTAAGCCTTGAAACTCTACGTTTTATGTACAGATAATCACTTTCTTAAAAGGGAGGGGGAGGTGCTATAAAGCAAGTAAGAGCCCACTTCCCAAGCAAAGGTGGAAGAGAACGCAAGGTGTGGGGAGGGAGAGGGAACCACTTCTCTCCTCGTATCCCACCCCAAAAGCATCAAAACTCAGAGCATCCTAAAAATGCAAATGTGACAAGGAAATCCCTGAGAACCAGAGCTGAGATCCTTCAGACAGATTTAATTAGGTTTCAAAGCCACATGCTTTGGATGCATGAGCCAACCCCAGCTCCCCTCAGCAAGACAGGAGAAACCAAGAAGCCACAGCGAGCAGCAGCCAGCGTAACTAATGAAAACCTAGCAGCTAAAAATACTCTAGCCCACTCGGAGGACCACACTGCTGTAGTCAGTTACGTTTCATCTTTTTCAACCCCCGGCCTACAGAGAGCACTCTGCATGGAAAGGGCTGAGCGGTTTGCATGAATCAGTGTACAACTTAGACAGTAGTTTATTTGTTAGGCCAATAACACACGAGAAACGGAGGAGAGATTTGTTTTCTGTAGCACTGGGCGGATCAAGCCAGCTGGCAGCGTGCCCGAAACAAATAACGGAGAAACAACTGGATCTGTGTGAAACTTGGTGAGAAAGTTTAGAGTCAGCAGGGCAAGGAAGGGGTGGATGGGGGGAGCTACTGTGGAAGATAAAATGGACAGGCAAAGAGAGGACAGAGAGAAGGTTCTCGAGTCTTACTGGTAAATTCGCCGATTTCTACCTCCTGCCTGTTTTCAACTGTCGCCACATCAGCGTTCCATTTCGAGCCCTGGATTTTGTCCTATTTTCTTTTCACCACTTTCAAGAGTTGAAATTAAATTTGGGTGGTTCCATTTTTTATACCTCTACTCAGCAGCTGCAGACCTAGAACTATCAGGCGAGGACTATAAAGAAGTACTTTTCAGTTGTTACCCAGCTGTTTATTGTGTAAACCCGAATGCCACAGCAACCCTTTGGCAGGGGCATTTTTTTAAGCCTTGTGTTTTGTTTTTTTTTTTTCCTAAACGTATAAATATTTTTGAATTTACATTTAGTGAAATTCACTTCTTTTTTTTTTTGCCATACAGTTAATTTTGGGTTTTCATAACCACCACGACGAAGATACAAAACAGTTCTGTTACCCCAAAACTCTGCTTTTTGCAGGCAGACCCTTCCTGAGGCCAGCAATGACCCATGGAAACCACTAATAGAGTTTTGCTTCTTCTAAAATGCCGTATAAATGAAATCACACAGCATATAACCTTTTGACTCTATGTTAGCCACATTTTACGAATAAGCCAAAGCAAGCTCAGAGAAGTTTGGTAACTTGCCCAGGGCCACACAGTTGGAAAAGCAGAGCAAAAATTGAAGTGGAAGCCTGCCGCTTCCAAATCTTATCCTTTCTGCCCAGTGCTGAGCTGAAACCCTGCCTGGCCTCAGTTTCCTCATCTCGCTCGCTGAGATGTGAAAAAGGGGCCAGTGATATCATGGATGCAGGACTTTGGAAAGCGTAAAGCCCTTCGTGTGAGGCGCAGATCACTTATCGATTCTACCAGCTGTTGTCCCCTGCCGAGCATTTTGCAGGAGGGCATTGGGCCCTTCAAATCACCCACCTGAACTTGGCGGCACATCTTTGAACGTGGCCGTAACCAATCTGTTTAAAGAAATACACACACCCCTTTCTGCTAATGCAAGAAACACCTCAGGAGGCTAAGGGACCTGTCTTGACCTGAGAAACGAAGCCCTGTTTTCCACAAAAGAGGCAAAGCCACAAATTTATTTAATGGGATTTAGGGTCGTGCAGGAGCGTTTCGGTCATCTGAAGGGATTTTTCTATTCTCAGGACATGAAAGTAACTGCTCCGAAATAAAATTTCGACTTGACTGTTTTGTCACAAGAAGTAAACATCATCTGCCGGCCTGATGGCTTGGAAGCCTCTCTCCAAACTGCTTCTGCCAAAGGCTTTGAAATGTTTTGCTCAGGCTGGATTCAACTCCCAGGATATTTAGAGAAGCACATGCCGTCGCCCCACGAAGCAGATCCCTCTCTTGGTGAAGATAAACCTGCAAAGCTGTGGCTTTCTGGAAGCCACACAGATATGGATCTGGTCCCTTTCCTTCACCCGCTCCCCCATAAATGTTATCAAAAGCAAATGTCTACTTTTCTTTGTTACTGTACATGGAGCTCATATGCGGTG
Source organism: Avahi laniger (assembly GCA_963575035.1). Lineage (NCBI taxonomy): Eukaryota > Metazoa > Chordata > Mammalia > Primates > Indriidae > Avahi > Avahi laniger. The sequence continues at coordinate 14,015 of CAUYSK010108665.1, forward strand.
CCTCAGAGCTTTTGTGCCACTCCAGAGACTTACATGTAAGTTTAAATTGTTTAGTAGCCATATTTTAAAAAGTAAAAGGAAACAGCTGAAGCTAATGTTGATGATATATTTTATTTAAACCAATACATCCAAAATATGTGATTAGTATGCAATTATTAATGAGATATTTCATTCTTTTTTTTAGGTTAAGTCTTCAAAATCCAGCACATCTCAACTTGGACCAGCCACATAGCAGGTGCCATGTGACATATGACTGGTGACTACAATATTCCACAGTGCGACTCCAGGGGCAGAGGTACATTCAGATCCCAGTGGGGCTTCTTAATATCGGTGTGACCTTGGACAAGTTACTTAAGCTCTATGACCCTTGGTTTTCCGACCCCTCAAAAATGATAATAATGTCTAGTCACAGGGTGGGTGACTAAAGGCAATAATCCAAGCAAAGTGCCTGGCATGTGGCGAGTGGTCAATGAATGTGAGTTATTAGTAGAAGCATAATTATTATTGCTTTTACTGCTATCATTATTACTGTTACCACTGCTATTGAGAAAGTCAAACCTCACTGAGTCTATTCCTGGATTTCTCATGGAAATGGAAACTGGAATCAGATTTGCTACCTCTAAGGCACAGAGGAATTAGGAAAAATACAACCAAAAGCATAAATCACATTTTTACAGCCCTTAAGAATTAAAAAAATTCTCTCCTCCATGTTATTTCTTTAGCAGTCACAATTAACTTGGAATGTAGAAACTGTTTTATCGTCTTTATAGGTACGGAAAGTAAGGCTCAGAAAAGTGAGGTAAGGTGTTCAAAGTCATTCAGGCCAGAGCGGGAGAGCCTGGATTTAAATATAAGATTTTCATCTCCAAAGTTATTTCTCTAAGAACATCCTCTAAACCTTCAGAGCCTCAGGCTTGGCTGCAGTCCCACGGGCCTGTGTCAGATGCTGGTTCTTGTCCTCACGGTGTATCCTGGGCAAGTTGCCTGACCTTTCTCCGCCTTGCTTTCCTCATCTGTAAAGTAGTAATAATATGTGCTGTATGGGGCGTTGGGAAGATTAAATGGGTAGGTTGTAGAGTTGTTAGGGAAATTTCCATGCATACTAGGGGAATTTCTGTGCTGATTCTGCTTAAAACCACAAAGCAGCTAAGTAGACACTAACACTTGTCAGCCTTGCAAACTAAAACCACTAAACAGTTGAACAAAACTACAAGCCTGTATGATTATACTGTTTGTTATAAACCTATCATAACTGTACTGAACGTAAAAACTGCTATTAATTGACTAACTTTTAATCTTTTTGCTAATTGGTTAATCATTTATACTTGTGTATGATTTGTTAAAAGTAACCCCCCAAAAAGAGTATAAAAACCTGACAAAAACCCGGAAGAGGTGCTCAGAATTTGGAGACCTGTCTCCACTGGGCCCGCTGGCGTTAAGAGATTAAACATTGACTCTCCAACTCTCTGCGTGCCGCTCAGTTATTCCCCTGGGACCGGTCACTGTAACACTTGCCGTAACAGAGTGAGGAGCAGGGTGCTGCACACATAGCAAGCACACACTCTGTGTTGGTTACCTAAACTAAAACTCCTCGGTGTGCTCTCCAGGGGGACATTGAACTGATTGGATTGTGGGTGTGAGCTGCGGAGAGCGGCTGTCAATCACCCGCAATTTGAAAGCTGCGCTTGCTGGGATCAGAACATCGCTGGGATCAGAACATCGCTGAAGGTCGGGGTGAACACTGCCATCGTGCCTTTGATGCATGTCAACTGACTTCAATGTGCACATCTGGCCTCTCATGTTTTTCTTCTGCTGCGAAGCTTTCCTCTCCCCGCAACATCACATAAAGGGGCCTCATCTTGAAGCCATCACTGCCATTCAGCTAGCAGACGTTATACTTAGCTCTTCAGCGAAGGCATAATGGGAAAAGAATTACTGAACATCAAGAGGTGTGGCTCGGAGTCTTGGCGGGATACACTCAGCTCCCTCCCATGGGACAGTTGAGGAGAACTTGATAAAAGTGTAGAGTTGTTTATAAAAGTGTGGGTCGGGTTAAGGGAAAGCAGCAATGGGCGGGTCAGAACCTTGTGCTTAGCTACAGAAGGGCTGTGTCACCCCAAGCTTGAAGGGACAGGGGGACGGAACCAGGAAGTTACTAGAACAGGAGAGGGTAGTTCTATCTGTCCTTGAGTGCTGCCTGACACGAGGTGTGGCTTTCAGTAGAAAGACACTTACCAAACTGCAGAGGAAGGAACAAGGGAACTAGGCACCATGACCTCACTCTCAGATCTCCTGACAATGCCCCTGATCGCTGCACTCAACAGAACGTCAGAGGGCAAGGAGACCACTGATGGAGCCCATGAAGATCCACACAGAGCTTGGCAGAGGAATATGGAGAGAGGACTCGAAGGGGCAAATGGAAAATATCCAGCAGAAAAACACCATTCGGTTTGGATCCCAGAACCTTTCCTGGATGACTGACTATCCAGCCCCTAAGTCCTGGGGGGTGTTTTGGAAAAGAGCATGACTGACCCGTTGCCCTTCAAATTCTACCCTCCTAAACTCTATTGTACGCTCTAACCTACAAAGTCCTCTTCCTTTTCAAAATCTGATGGAGGCAGGCATGGTATTTTATGATGAGCAAACTGAAGCTTGGCCAAATTGTTTTACTGCCAGAAGCTGATTTTTTGAGGCTCTGCCTGATGTATTTCAAGTTCTTAAAGATGCTACCCCACAGAAGCAGCCCTAAAGACCTATGTAGCCTCATCCTTGTTCCTAAGCTTTGTAAGTCTCAGAAACCAAAACAGCCATAGAATCAGTGATTTTAGTGGGCAAGGTTAGAAAAGGAAAAGAAGGAAAGGAATTGGTTATTTGTCATCTTGCAACCCCAACATTAGGTTCTATTTTTCACTTTTCAGCTGACTCTGGGCACAGAACACACTTGGCTGTAACGTCAAAGAGAACGCTCAGTGTAGCAGAAGTTGGAATTTTTGGTAATCTCCCATTTAAAAATGGGAAATCTCTGTTCTTCAAAAGGAATTTGTTCACTGATTTGATTACTACTTTTCATAAAAATTTTTTGCTGATTATATATCTAATACCCATTGTGGAAAATTTGAAATAGCACACACACACACACACACACACACACACAAAATAAATAATGAAATATCAGTTATCTTTTATCCCATCTGACAAAGATTTCTGCTAATGACCTTTCAGTAAATCTTTGTGTACGTTTGGTTTGTGTGACTATTTTCCTTTTCCTTGGGCACATTTGGGGTTATACTGTAATTGTTCTGTTTTCTCTCTGTCCCTATCTTTAAGACTAACCATAATCTAAAATAATAGTTCTTAATCAGAGACATTCATTAAAATAACTTGCAGATTTTATTTTTAAAAAATAATTTAAAAGTAAAATAAAAGAAGCCTTCCCCTGGAAATGATAGTTCAGTAAATATGAGGTGGATCTTGGACATTTTTAGATTTTTTTTTAAGCTCTTCTTATGATTCTAATACATATCACCCGTTGTGAATCAGTGTATTCTAATGAAAAGAAAAAAAATAACAATGGAGTCCCTATAATATGTATACAAACATTCTCATTTTTAATATAGCATCTTTTTTATCATAAGAATTTCCCTGTATCACAAAATAATTCTTTTTTATTGTGGTAAAATATATATAACATAAAATGTATTGTCTCAACTATTTTTAAGCATACAGTTCAGCAACATTAAATACATTGACAATGTTGTGTAACTGTCACCAGTATTTCCAGAACTTTTTCATCAACACAAATAGAAACTCTCTACCCATTAAATAATACCTCCCTGCTCCTCTCATAACCCCAGTCCCTGGGGAAAAAATACTTTTTATATATCTAGGGGGATATAGTAGGAGTGGTTAATGGGTGCAAAAATAGTTAGATAGAATGAACAATATTTGGTAGCACAACAAAGTGACTATAGTCAACAATAATTCATGGTATACTTTAAATTAACTAAAAGAGTGGAAATGAAATGTTTCCACCACAAAGAAAAGATAAATGCCTGAGTTGATGGACAGCCCAATTATCCTAACTTAATTAATATACATTGTATGCCCGTATCAAAACACCACCTGTACCCTATAAATATATACAATTATGTACCCATAATAATTAAAAATAAAAAATTTTTTTAAAAAGAATACTTTTTATATATCATTTCATATTGACTACAAAGTATTGCTTACTTATATGAATATACAATTATTTAATGAACTATTATTATAACTTTAGACCATTATGTTGTTTATAGATATTTTTTCCTAAGACTACAGCAAACATCTGTATCTGTTTGTGTACTTGTATTTCTATTTAGTTCTTATTTACATCTTCTATTTCTGTGCTGAGATGTTCTATATTTTCATTTGTTTCAAATGCATGTGCAGTTGCTTATTGGAGCATTTTATAATAGCTGCTGTAAAATCTTTACCACATAATTCATAATAATGAATAGTCATATATAATATATAATTATACAATATAATATGTTACATATAATTTTTATATGTGTGTTATTATATCCTTGAAATGGACTCCTTGTAGTGATTATTGGATCAAATGTTCAGTAATTTAAAGCTTTAAAGCTCTTGACAGGTGACCCCTCCGGGAGGAGCAAGATGGCAGACAAGAAAAACCGCCAGCCAGAGCGTCTCTGCAAGAAAGGTAGATTTTAGAAGAAAGTGAAAAAAAATAAACAGGCAGACAAACAGACGGGATAAGGGTCGGAAGGAAGGGTGCCTGAAACTACAGGACACTACACGGGAAGAAGTTGCAGAGGAGAACTGGAAGGAGAAAGGCCCCCAGGAGGCTTGGAGACCAGCGACGAGGGTAGGTGGAGGGGTTCAATTTCCCCTCTCTTGCACCTCGGACTGCTGGTGGGCTCCTGAGTAGTTGGAGAGACCTGTCAATGCCAGCCCAGAGAAGGCCACTGCCAGTGAGAGGTGAGCGTCTTGCGGACAGGGCACCAGGCTCCCAGCTCCCTTGGGGCACCTCCTGGCCCACAGACCATATTGCTTCATTCTCCCCTCCCCCTTCCCTACCCGCGGCTGCCAGAGAGACAATTTAGCCACCACCAGGAGGCATCTGCAGGGAATGGGACCTTTCCTTTTGGGGCCCTACAGCAGTCTAAGGGGTACTGATACTGTGAACTGCCTACCCGCCAGCCCTCCCAGGTGCTGTTTGCCTGGCGACTCCAGGAAAGCGGGGCAAATCCCAAGGCAGGGAGACATCGATCCACTTGGGCACCCTGAGGGTGACTTGAGACCAGCACTTCTCTCCCTGGCAGGATCAGAGATTGATCTGCAGGGCCCAGGGGACAGGTCTGCAGACCAGATCCCATACACCAGGTCTCGATCACATTGCCCTCAGGGCACAGAAGGGATATTTGTGAATGAGCCTACTGTGTTGTGTGTGCCTTCAGGGGCAGATCAGCATGGTTGAGGGGCAACCCTCCTCCCACGGGAGGGCCGTGCACCCAGCTCAGGCTGCGATGCTGGGCAGGGAACCTCCTGGCCCGCACCACAGCCAGGGTAGATCCACTGGCTTGAGGTCCTGCCTGCTGGCAGAGGCCAGGGAGAAACTGGAATAGGAGAGGGTGGAAAGGAGTGAGGCCTGCTCCAGACTGCAGGTCTCAGACAGCGCCACCCCACAAGCAGACTTTTCAGCTCAGTGGGGCCATTTCAGCCCTTCCCTGGCAGCTTTGTCAAGAAGCAGATAACAGAGCTTTGACCCTGCTAACAATATTTGTGGAGCTTGAAGGCAGGTTCACCCAACCCAGCTCCACCCAGCCTCATTCCCCGACCTGTCCCCACTGAGGTGGAGAATAAGGACACACCTGGAAGTCCCAGGGCCCCACCCCTCACCTGAAGCACTAGAGTGCCTCTCCAGAGGAACAAGAGCTGGTTACAGGATGCAAAAACAACATTGCAGCCTGTTCCTCCCAGCAAGCGCCACCTACTGACAGGGAGGTCATTCTGCACACCCTTTTACAGCATCTATTGACACATCATACAGGGTGTGGTCAAATCTCACCCACAAACACCACCTACTGGCTCAGAGACAAAACAAGGGATGTTATTATCCAAATGAAAATCTAAAAGTAAGAAGCAACAGCTGATCCAGACGGAAAGGAATCAGAGAAAGAACTCTGGAAGTATGAAGAATCAAACTGAAAGCACACCCACAAAGGGGAACACCAGCTCTCTAGCAATGGACATCAACCAAATTCAGAACACTAAAATGACGGAAGAAGAATTTGTAACATGGTTTGTAAGAAAACGCAATGATATGCAAGAGAAAATGAATAACCAACACAAAGAAACCACAAAAAAAAGCCAGGACTTGGAAGAAAAATTCACTAAAGAGATTGAAATATTAAAGAAAAATCAAACAGAGCTTCCAGAAATAAAGAATTTATTTAAGGAATTAAAAAACATAGTGGAAAGCCTGAAGAACCGGGTAGATCAAACAGAAGAAAGAATCTCAGGGATTGAAGGTAACACCTTTCAATTAAATAAGTCAGTCACAGAGATAGAGCGGAGAAATAAGAGAAAAGAGCAAAGCCTACAAGAAATGTGGGATTATGTGAAGAGACCTAAAGTGAGAATCATAGGCAGCCCTGAGGGTGAAGAAGAAAATATACAACAAATTCAGCAAAGTCTCAGGTTACAAAATCAATGTACAGAAATCAACAGCATTCCTATACGCCAACAACAGTCAAACTGAGAACCAAATCAAAGACTCAATACCCTCCATAATCATTTTTAAACAGTAATCATGGTATATACTGAGCCATGTCTCCAATAATACAAGTCTCTATATCTTTATGAGTAAGAGTTCTGTGACAAAAATGTCATAAAATGATAGAATACTAAGAGTCATAAAATTAAATCCCTTTATAATTTTAATCTTTTAATACTTTGCTCCATACTAGGGTGTCAGGATTGACACCTTCTCCTAAAGCTACAGCCTCTTATAAAGTTGTAATCCAGCCCCCATCTCCCACGCTTGCGGACACAAACACACCAGTCCCTGTTCTCCCTGGAATCTTTCACCTCTTTACATTTCCCTTGTCGTGTCTCAAGGCAGCCTTATGTTTCACCACTGTCCTGGCTTGATAGCTCTGTAGGCCAAGGACGATGTCTTGTTTCACATACATGTAATTGGCAATAAATATTTCTTGGCAATTAAAAAAAAAAAAGCTCTTGACAAAATAGCTTGATATTGTTATTATTTAAAAAGGTTATTTTATCACATTTTTCTAAAACTGTCATATTTCACAGATAAATCGTAATATCTAATAGTTCTGATTTCTCTTTACTAGGTTAAAAATGGCGAATACACTGCTTTTACATGTTTATTAGCCATTGCTTATTCTGTAAATTACAAGACATTTGACTGTTTATCTGCTTGTCTTATTGTTCATTTTATTCGTTTACATAGTTTCACACAGGTATAGAATACTTACTCTTTGCCAGTGATATTTATTGCAAATATTATTCCCAGTTTGTTGGTGGATTATTAATTGTGGGGGCTCTTTTAAATACAAAGTGTGGACATTTATATGATAAAGCTTTGGACATTTGTAATTATTGTCTTTTGTTTTGTTTTTACCTTAAAAAGTTTTTTCCCAAATATAGAGGTCCATAAAAAAATCACTCATTTTTTAGCTTATTTTTCGTTTAATTTTTCCCACTTAATTTTTGAGTGTACCTAGAATTAATTTTGAGGTTTTGTATCCAGTGAAAAGTAAATCTTTTTTTTTCCACAAATAGTTAATCCATTGCCAGATATCTATTTGTTGAAAGTCTTCCCTTTCCCCACTGATTTATGATTGTATCTTCAACATATATGTTAGAATTTAATGTGCTGAGTCTCTTTCAGGATTATTTAATTTCAATTATCGCCTTTTTATTCTTATACCAGTGTCACATTGTATAATCAATTCATTTATTTTTTTAACTTTTAATTTTTTATTATGGAAAATTTCAAGTATATACAAAATAGATAACTATTATAAAATCCCATGTGCTCATACTCAGGTTCAACATAATTATCTCATTCAAGTTTTATATATTTTTTTAAAAGCATTGTTAAAAAAGGACAAAAGGCAAAGAAAAAGGAGGGAGGAGATTAATAATCCTACAATCCTACCATTTTATTATATTCATTTATGACTTAGTGTCTATCAATAAAACAAGCATAAAAGAGAAAGATCCATGTAACATGTTAGAAGAAAAACAGTTTTTCCAGGAGACCTAGCCAAAGAGAACCAGTGTAATTGAATAAAGATTATAAGAGATTCTGAGATGCCTGAAATCCAGGACAAAAAGAAAACTTAAGTCATATAAGAAACACAAGAATTCATAAGACATGATGAACCTTTTCTTTATGTGAAATTCAAAGAGGAATGTTTTATTTAAACAATGTTGAACAAAATGGACAATGTCTTCCAAAGCAGTATGGCAAAAGATAACAAAGCAAACTCTAGATTACTTTTTCTTTTCTCAACTTTGGATAAAAACCAAAGTCTGTTTTTAATCACCGTCTTGAGTACATTTCAACCAAGAGCTAAAGTAATATCATCCAGGTATATAGTTTTTTAAAGATGCTTAGATAATCTAAGGCCTTGAGTCACAAGTTTTTAATTAATGGTACCTGTGTCATGACTAAAAGGATGATAAATGTACAATTGTTCTTTTCTTCTGAAAAATGAGAGGTTGAGCCACCCTGCCTTTGATTCTCGAAGTATGGTGTAAGGCTTGTAGCAATAGGTGATAGGGTTTACAGGAATTTTAAAATGCATGTTTGAGATTCCCAGTCCAGGTAAGATGGACCATGCACACTCTACTCTGGATCTCCCATTGAACACAATATAAAATCTGATCAGAATGCATAAAACAGTTATTTGAGGACTCTGAAAAGTAAATCGTAGCAGGAAGATTGAGGAAAAAGACTAGAATTTGAAATACTACCAAAATGGAGGTGAATTTATCACTTTTTTTTCCTTCGCCATCCCCTGGCCTGAAACTCGAACAGGAGCACTGGGGTATAGACAATGCTCCAAAAGAAGCCTCTACTCCTGGCTTTAGAAAACAGGAAGGGGAGCTCCTAACACTCAGAAACAATTTGGAAATCCCATTTTCCCTTTTGTTCCCCTCTTCTTTCCATTTTCTCCCACCCCATCTTCCAAACAGTCCAACGGGGACAGTGACAGAGGCTGCAACTGGAGCTAGCAGAAACCAAAACTCTAAGGGAAGGGCACCTTCCTCTCCTATAGGTGGAGATGTGATCCCAAGAGAGGGGACAACTGCCCTCCCCATTGTATTTTACTCTTTCTCTATCCTCCTGCCACCTGAACCCAGACGTGGGTGCAGTTGCAGACACGCAGGGCAGAAAGAGGAACTAGAGCCCCAGCTATCAGGCCAGAGGGATAAAAAAGAAGAGCCCTAGGAAACTATAAAGTACCAGAGAGATTGCAGAGGAGGAGCTCCGCAAAGTAACTCTATAGCTATTTATGAGCACTTGGGCTCACTCCAAGCTGTGCACACAAGAGTCTGATCATAATCAGCAAACCAAAGATTCGAGAATTGAATGAACAGATAGACCACGGCCAAGCTCTCAATCTAACCATTGAGTGACACACTTGTGGGACAGATCTGAATAGTACTTTGAAAGTTTTTGAAAACAGAAATGATGTTGGGAATAGTGCCCACAACTGGAAGGTTGGAATTTGTGGTCTGAACCTAAGCAGTTTGATTGCCTGCTAAAACAAAAATTTCAAAAATTTTCATCAGATTTAAACAAGACACAATTTTATGATATATTCAAAAGGTTCAGAATATAATCCAAATTACCAGGCATACAAAGAATAAGAAAAATCTCAAATTACATGAAAAAGGCAGTCAACAGATATCAACACCATGATGACACAGATATTGGAATTATCTGACATAGGTTTTACTGCATCTATTATACAAATTCTCCAACAAGCAATCACAAACACACTTGAAATAAATGAAAAAATAGAATGTCTTGGCAAAGAAATAGAAGATATAAAAAAACCAAATAGAAATTTTAGAACTGAAAAATGTAATAACCAAAATAAAAATCTCATTGTATGGGATCATGGCAGATTGGAGATGACAGAGGAAAGAATTAGTTAATTTTTAAAGATAGATCAATAGAAATTAATATGAACAATGGAGACAAAAAGTATTTTTAAACAATGAACAAAGCCTCAAGGACAAGTGGAACACTATCAAAAGGTTTAACATTGATCAGAGTTCCAGAAAAAGAGAAGGAGAAGTACAATATTGAACAAATATTGGAAGAAACAATGGCTGTTAACATCTCAAGTTTCACAAAAGACATTTCTCTACAGATACAAGAAGTTTGGCGAGACTCAAACTGGATAGACCTGAAAGAATTCAAGACCAAACATAACCAAATTACTTAAGTAAAGACAGTGAAAAATTTCTCCATAGCATCCAGAAAAAAACAGTACATTACTTAGAATGAAATAATGATTTAAGTGACTGCAGGTTTCTCATCAGAATACCATGGAGGCCAGAGGAAGTGACATGACATTTTTAAAGTGCTGAAAGTAAAGAACTGTTAACTTAGAATTCTATATCCAGTGAAAAACTCCTTCAAAAATGAAGGTGAACTAAAGATATTCTCAGTGAAGGAAAACTAAAAGAATCCATTGCCAACAGACCTGCTCTAAAAGAATATAGACTCAGGGATAAAAGGAATATTAAAAGGATCAAATAATCAAGAAAATATAATAATATTGAACGTTTGTGTACCTAACAATTTCAAAATTCACAAAACTAACACTGACAGAACTGCAAGGAGAAATAGCTAAATTCAAAATTATAGTTGAAGTAGTGAATAAACCTCTCTCAGTAATAGATCTCATAAACAGAAAAATTAGCAAGAATATAGTAAAAACTCAACAACACTTTCAATCAATTGGAACTAATTGATTTTTATAGAACATTCACCAAGCTACATCAAGATACACATTCTTTTCAACAACGCATAGAACATTCACCAAGACAAACTATATCCTGAGTCATAAGACAAACCTTAACAAATTTTAAAAAACTGAAATATGAGGTTTGTTCTCAATGATCAAATTAAACTAAAAATCAACAAGAAATAACAGAAAAAGTTTTCAAACATTTGAAAATTAAACAGCCCACTTCTAAGTAATCCATAGGTCAAAAAAGAAGTCTTAAGGGAAGTTAGAAAATATTTTGAACTGAAAGAAAATGAAAGTATTAATAAAACATAGAAAATGTATGGAATGCAGTTAGAGTGGTCCTGAGAGGAAAATTTGTAGCATTAAAATACTTGAATTAGGAAAGTAGAAAGATCTCAAATTAATTAACTCAATTTTCACCATAATAAATTTTAAAAAGAAAGGCAAAACAAATCCAAAGCAAAGAAAAGAAATGATAATAGCATAAATCAATGAAATTGAAAACAGAAAACCATAAAGAAAATCAGTGAAACCAAAAGCTGGTTCTTTCAAAAGAGTGATAAAATTAATAATTCTCTAGCAAGACTGACAAAGAAAAAAAAGAAGAGAATGAATTAGCAATACCGGGAATGAGAGCTGGGATATCATTACAGACTCTACAAACATTGAAAGGATAATAAAGGAATGCTACCAAAAAAAAAACCCTCTACACATATAAATTCCACAACTTAGAAGAAATCGACCAATTCCTTGAAAACTACAAACTACTGAAACTCATTCAAGATGAAATATTAATACATTATGTAAATAATTCTAAAATCATTGAAGAAATCATTGAATTTGTATTTTTTAAAATCTTCCAAAAAATAAATCTTCAGCCCAGATAGCTTGACTGGTAAGTTCTACCCAACATTTGAAGATGATAACACCAATTCTACATAATCTCTTTCATAAAATAGAAGAGGGGTGACCACTTCCTCATTCATTTAATCAAACCAGCATTAGCCTGGTACCAAAACCAGACAATGCTAAAAAAAGAAAACTACAGATCAATATCAAGAACACAAATGCAAAAATTCTCAACAAAATATTTGCAAATAGAATCCAACATTGTATAAAATAGTATTATAACATTATATTACCAAATAAAGTTTATTCCAGGAATGCAATAATGATTCAATATTTAAAAATGAATCAATGTGATCTATCATATTAGCAGTCTAAAGGAAAACCACATGATCATTTAACTGACATAAAAAAATTTAACATTATAAGAGCAATCAGAAAGCTAGGAATAAAAAACAACTTTCTCAACTAGATAAAGGCATCTACGAAAAAAACTACAGCCAACATCATTCTTAACAGTGAAAGACTGAATGCTTCCCGTAAGATCAGAAACAGAGCAAAGATGTCCACTCTTATCACCCTTATTCGACATTGTGTCGAAAGTCCTACCCAGTGCAATAGGATAATAAAAGGGGAAAAGGCCTACATATTGGAAAGGAAAAAATAAAAGTATCCCTATTTGTAGATGACATGATTAACTATGCAGAAAATAAAAACTATGAGCAAATACAACTATATGCAGTACAAAATCAAAAACTCTTCTTTGACTTTTTGATGGAAGAGATATATATATAAAACACTGTCTCCTGTAGTTTTAAATGTATAAAAAAGAACTATTTAAAGACAATTATATTATAAACAGGAAAAGTTAATGGGACATAAAGGCAGATAAAATTCCGACACTTCACTCAAACTGGTGTAATGATGACACCAGTAGACTGAGAAGTTATGTACCTGTAATGTAATACCTAGGACATCAGCTAAAATAGCTATCAAATCAAAATGAAAATCTAAAAAAATGTTAAAGTAATCCATAAAAGGCAAGGGGGGAAATGGAGAAGTGAAAAGCAGAAGGAACAAACAGAACAAAAATAAATAAATTAAATGGCAGGTTTAAGCCCTAATATATAAATAATTCCATTAAATGTAAGCTGCCTATATAAACTGATTAAAAGATTAGTAGGAAGGATTTTTGAAAAATGGCCCAACTATACGCTATCTACATAATGATATAGGCAGATTTAAAGTACGAGGATGGAAAGAGATATATAACGAAAACATTAATCAAAAGAAAGCAGGAGTGGCTATATTAATATCATATAAAGTAGACTTCAGGTGAAAGAAAATTATAGAACCTAAGAAGAACATTATATAATAATAAAATGGTAAATCCATTAAGAAGACACAGTAATCCTAAGCTTATAGGCAACAGAAAACAGAGCTGCAAAATACAGGAAGCAAAAAGTGATAGAACTGAAGAAGAAATAGACAAATCTAAGATTATATTGCAAGACTTCAACATTTTTCTCTCAACAATAAATAGCACAACTGGACAGAAAGTCGGCAAGGTTATAGAATAAACTCAACAATCCCATCAACCAGCATGATGTAATCAACATTTAGAGAACAATCCACTCAATAACAGCAGAATACACATTCTTTTCAAGTGCCCACAGAGCAGATACCAAGATATAGTATACCTTAGGCCATAAAACAAACACCAACAAATTTAAAAGAATTGAAGTCATACAAAGTCTGTTCCATGACCAAAGAAATTAAACTAGAAATCAATAAAAGAAAGGTAACAGGAAAATCTCTAAAACTTGGAAACTAAAGAACATAATTTTAAATAACTCATATGTCAAAGTGAAAGTCTCAAGAGAAATTTAAAATTACAAAGAACTCAATAAAAATGAAAATAGAGATCTAGGCATGCTGACTCACATCTGTAATCTTAACACTTTGGGAGGCCAAGGCAGGAGGATCACTTAAGGCCAGGAGTTCAAGACCAGCCTAAGCAACATAGTGAGACCCTGTCTCTACAAAAAATAGAAAAATCACAGGATACAAGATAAATATACAAAATAATTGTGTTTCTATATACTAGCAATGAACATGTGAACACTGAAATTAAAAATATAATACCAATTATAATCATTCAAAAAAATTAAAATATTGTATAAAACATGTACAGGACATTTATGCTGACAAGTACAAAATGCTGATGAAAGAAACCAAAGATCTAAATAAATGGAGAGACATACTGTGTTCCTGGATGAAAGGCTCAACATTGTAAGGCTGTCAATTCTCTCCCAATTTTAGGCAGGTTTAGTGCAATTCCAGTCTAAATCCCAGCACATGTTTCATAGATATAGACAAGATTATTCTAAAATTTATATGTAAGGACAAATGAATAGCTAAAATAATTTTGAAAAGAATGAATAGGAAGAATCAATCTGCCCAGTTTCAAAACTTATTATATATTAATAGCTATAGTAATCAAGACTGTGTATTGGTAGAGACGTAGACATGTAAATCAATGGAACAGAATATAGAACCCATAAATAGATTTACATGGGAAGCCAAACCTATTTTGACAAAGATGTAAAAACAATTTCATGGAGAAAAAATAGCCTTTTCGATAAATGGTGCTGGAGGAAGTGGACATCCATAGGTGAAAAACTGATCCTCAACCTAAACCTCATGCTTTATAAAAAACTAACCTGAAATGGATCACAAACTTAAATGTAAAATGTAAAACTATAAAACAATATTTTACAAAGAGAAAATCTTTGGGATCTAGGGCTACACAAAGAATTCGTAGACTTGACACTAAAAGTATGAATAAATAAATAAATGGGGAAAAAAAGGTAAATTGGACTTCACTAAAATTAAAAACTTTTGCTCTGCAATATATCATGTGAGGATATTAAAAGACAAGCAACGGATTTAGAGAAAGTATTTACAAAGCATATATCCAACAAAGGACTGGTATCTAGATGTTGAAAGAATTCTCAAAACTCAACAGTAAAAAAAAAACTAACAAACCAATTAGAAAATGGGCAAAAGACATTTCCCTGAAGAAGATATACTGATGGCAAGTAAACACATGAGAAGACGTTCAACATCATCAGACACTAGGGAAATGCAAATTAAAACTGCAGTGAGGTATCACCACACACCTATCACAATAGCTAAAGTTCAAAATAGTGACACCACCAATGCTGGAGAGGATATGAAGAACACATCACTCATACATTGCTGGTGGGAATCTAAAATGGTGCAGTCACTCTGCAAAGCAATCTGGCACTTTTCCAAAAGGTTACATACCGTATCATTCCATTTACTTAACATTCTCGAGATGAGGATATGATAGAAAATGAAGACCAGATTACGGGGTTGCCCAGGGTTAAAGAGAGGGATGGGGCAGGAAAGAAGTGGATATGGCTATAAAAAGACAACATGAGAGATTCTTGTGTTGATAGAAATGTTCTGAGCCTTGATTATAGCAATGTCGATATTGTAGTTGTGATATTAGTAAAATTTTGCAAGATATTACCATTGAAGGAAATTGGCTAAAGGGTACATTGAACTTCTCTTTACTATTTCTTACAACTGCATGTGAATCTATAATTATCTCAAAATAAAAAGATTTCTTAAAATGCCTGATTCTTCTTTCAGGTCTTATGCATGAATGACTTGTAATTCCATCAACTTTTATATATGATTCAGGGCTACTTAATAGTAACCTATGAAATGAGTTATTCATTTACTAATAATTCATTTAATCAAGTTCCTAAAACTTGATACTCATTAATTGAAACTAAAAGGTTAGTTTGGCTTTTAATTCTGAATTCTCCTAAGAAAATTGTCTGCCAGGCAGAGTTTCACAGCGCTGTGAAGTTCCTACCGTGTGTGCGGACACCATCCGATCATTGGAATCGCTGAGCTTTGAGGGTAAAATACATGGGACTGTGCTGTCTTACTTGACTGCAGTTTTCAGTGTCTCCTAATGGTGGTTTGTTTTGTTTCATTTTGATCTTAAATTACTTCTGGTTTAGCCTCACAACTATCAATCGAGTTTGTTGGGATTGTGTGCTTCCCTCCACAGTTAAGAACTGCCTATTTTTATGAGCAGTATGTCTAGCCTATGACTTTCCAATAACTACACTTGCACGTGTCTTATGTGTTGTGGTTCAAAATGAGTCATCCTTACCTGTATTGTTAAAACAGATGTATATATAAAATCCCAAAAGAATTTTCTTGAACATGGACTCTTTATTGTTATCAATGAATTATTTTTCCACTGCCAAGAGGGGAGAACGTGAATGGATTGCCTGGGAGGTCTTTTGCTCCACTAACTGCTCATGACAAAAGAAGTATGAAGGCCTTGACCCTAGACTCTCTGGTTTGAATACTCATCTTCCTAGCTGAATATAATAGCAAAAAGTCCAAATTTGGGTTGCTAGTAAGTGCAAGTACTGTATTATTGAATAAAATGAGATCTGGATACATTGTACACCAACTGCATAAACAGCAATGCTGACTGTTAATGAACGTTAATGATTCTGACCTGCATTAACGTCCAGGTGGAGGGTCTTCCTATTTTAGCCCAAGGATGGACTGTTAAAAATACATTTACATTTTCACAGAACAAAGTGGGCTTTGTACACTTGCTGGTGCCGTTTGTGGCAGAGAGGACTTTCTCGGATTGCTTTGGAATGATGAAGAGTGTGTCTCCCATCCAAGAACTGAAATGATACCTTCAGGTGAGTCCGGAGTCCAAATTCTCAAAGGAGGGATTTAGGAAAGCATTTGAGAGGATCAGGTTTAAACCAAACAATCCCTTAAGAAGAAATTCCATTCAAGTTCTTTCTTTAAAACAGGAAATTAAACGGAGTCATTATAAGGCAAACTCAAGAGAGTGGTAGCCCCATCCCTCCCAACTGTTAGTTGCATGAATTTCATTTTGAGTCATCTGTGAATTGAAAACTATTTAAATTTGATCCTGGTAACCACAGCTCTTTTAAAGTGCAACAATCAGAATTCTAGGCAAAATGCATCATTTTAGAAACATAGAATATAACTGAAGTATAACTCTTTGCATAATTATTAAGATTTAAGTCTCCTGGAGTATTATTTTAAGTGTTTTATTAAATTCATGGGCCTATTCCCAAAACTCTTGTAGCAGTGGACAGGGCCAGACTACAGAACATGAATTCCTTCAAGACCCTGGTCAAGTTAACATACTTTATTAAAATTACGTGAGGCAAGCCAGAAAGCTGAACCGATGAAACAGGCATCAGTTGGCACACTTTCCAGATGTTTTTATTTTTAAGTTTTCATTAAGTGAATATCAGCAGAATAGCCAAAGCTATGTCAATGCAACAAGACTAAAACCCCGCCCAGTAAATAACTCTCTCAATTGCTTTCAACAACCCCTTCTCTCTGCAAGTGAATCGCACATTGTTCTTGATGAACGCAAGAAGAAAGGCTTCATACACATCCTCTAAAATTCTTGCCAGGGCAGAATGTTGGTGCAAACTCCTCTTGAAACATTTAATGGTGAATGCTTAACATTAATCTGATTTTCCTGGAATGTTTTTTCTGTGTAGAAAAATGAGGGATCTGGAGAAAACTGTTCAATTCAGTCAAGGTCTTCACTTGTTTTATTCAGTGAGATGTTCCCTAAGAGATCAGGGGGTTAGAGAAGGCCAGAGGTGAGAGCCTGCCTGGCATCTCTGGGAAACAGCAAGGGAGTCGGTGCAAAGAGCAGAGGAGAGGTTGAGGGGAGCTGTGGGAGATGAGATGGGGGCAACACAGGACCAGGCGGCGTTGGGCCTTGCGGCCCGTGGAAACTTTGGCTTTCACTCTGCATAGGGAGGGAGCAATGGGAGGCTTTCTAGCAGAGTACTGACAAGATATGGATCTGGGCGTGGAGTCAGCCTCCCCTGGAACCGCAGATCCCCAAATGGAAATCAGGGGCTGTGGGGAAGAGGGGAAGGCAGCAGATGCTGGGGAGACAGCCAACAATGTGCACAACACACTGCAGTTTCCCACAGTGAATGACAGAAAGAAAATAAAACAAAGCGTGTTTTTGAAACCAGGAATACTCGCACATATGTAACACACACACGTACAGAGAGGCAGAGAGATTTTGCATCCCAAAGACCTTTGTAGCCATGACAAAGTGAACAAAGTACAGAGACAAAAGAATTGAAAATCACTGAAGTGCTTTGATCAAGACTGATTATTTTTTTTAATTAGGGTCATTTTGAGGAGTTCACACTCCACAGGAGTATATCTTCTTGGTTCCATCTGTCCAGTGTTTTAAGAAACAGTCTGTTTTGGCAGTTAACTGTGTCTACAATCCTTAAATAAAATATTTTAAACATCTGTCCCCGATCAACTTAAATATCACTGCCTTTATTGTATCAAATGCTGGCCCATCAAAATATAACTTACAAGAGAAGGTTTTTTTTCCTCCCCATCCTGTCTTAAAAACTGCATCTTTGCAGAATAAACATTCTCTCAGGATTAAAAGGGAAAATTTTTGAGTATGACAATTATTCAGTTCCTTCCTAGACAGATATCGTTAGTTTGGGGACCACATGGGATGAATTTGGCCCAACCCCTATTTAAAGATATGTCCACCTTGGTTTGCAGCTCATAGCTCAGAGATTATTTCCTTTTGTCAGCCAGTGATCACTAAACCCATTTTCCATGAAAGAATTAACTCCCATCAGTACTGATATGCGAACCGATGTAGAATTTCTACCCAGCCATCGTTGCTGCTCTCAAGACAGCCTCTTAGGAAAGGTTTGCTCTACACACAACACCATGAACCTGCTCATTGTTAAGATTCTACTATGTTCCAGGTACTGGACTGAGCTCTTCACATACAATAGTCCAGCTTCACCCCTTAGAGCTGTGTGACCTTCGGTCGTGTGCTTCATATCTCTGAGCCTCAGTTTCCTCATCTGTAAAATAGGGAGAACCTCATAGGTTTGTTGTGAGGATTAAATGAGTTAATGTATGTAAAATACTTAGAACTGTACCTGGCACATCAGAAGCATTAAATGTGTGGCCTCTTAATCATCTAATTTAATAACCCTCCCAACAAAGTTAGGGTATAATATTATCATGTTCTCCATCTTATTGATTAAGGGCAATAGAAGATAAATAACTAGTAATGATTATACATTATACTAATAACTGGGCTAAGCAAGTTTTATATGCTATCACTAGTGTGGGCCACACCCTTGTTCCCACTGGGAAGCCAAGCCTCTAAGAGGATAATGTCTCATGGTGGGACCGATGGAACCAAGATTCAAACCCAGGTCTTCTGATAGAAATACCTGTGTTCTCTGTGTTATACCAGGTGACTTCTATCCTTTAGGAATTTTGTCTACATGATACAAATCAATTCTAAAAACCCATTGAATTGGCCACTGGATTTTGAATACCCTTGTTTTCTTCAATTGAGCAAATCAATAAACTTGGCATCTTAAGATCATGATTTTTTTAATCTTTTACTAAAACCACATTCTTTTTCTCAGATGCTATGTTTTTATTTTATTCCTTCTTTTGGTTAAAAAGTTAAAGCTATCAAACAATGTACTTTAAAAGTGTTTCTTGACATTGAAGCCTATCTGAGGAAATGACTTGGCTGTGGGAGGGTGGGTGGTGCCCTAATACGGATTGAGCACAGGCAGCCCTACACGCCAGGGTCAATATTTTCATACTTAAACAACAAGGTTCAGAGCAACAGAATATTGATACAAGCGTGGGCTAGAACCACGTTTCCTGCAATGAGGTTTGAGGATGATCCTGATCACATAACCTGGTTTGGTGCTTAGAAAAAGTACATATTGCCGGGCCAGATTGACTGAATCCAGAGGTTTGGGGGTAAAAGCCAGTCATCTGCATTTTTACAAGTTTACCTTGTGACCCCTACGCACAATACAGGTTGAAACTTTGCTTTACATATGTGACTTCTCTTCATTTTCATCATCTCTAGGCCTGCGTGTAGGTATTTTATTTTGTTTCACTCATAATCCTATTGGACTGGCATGAAGTAGACTCATAACTATAGAAATAATCCTTATCGAGGTAGGATTTGCCAATGAGCAGCCTATTTGTTTTACCATTTGGGTAGCAGTGTCCTGTCACGATCATAAATGTGGCCAAGGAATCTACTTTAAAATAAAGAATCATGGCTTCTATAATTTCTGATACTTTCTCAGCTATTATCTCTTCAACTTTCCCACTCTCCTCATTCTCTCTAATCTATCCTTCTAGAAACCTAAAATGGGATCATATTCTTTCCTCTAGGTCTCTTTACCTCTTTTCTGGTTAATGTTCTCAAATTTACTTTCCAATTCACTAATTTTCTCTTCAGCTATATTCTACGTGCTGTTTAATCCATCCATTGCATTTTTTAATTTAGTGATATTTTTCACTGATAAAAGATTTATTTGCATTGTTTCGTAAGCCTGCAGTTACTTTTCTTCTTAATTTCCTATTTTTCACAATAGTTTCTGATCTCTTGAATCATTTAAATTCTACTTATTTTATGACCAACCATATCCTTAACTATTTTCTATTATATTTTATACAATATTTTTATCTTATATAGCATAAATAGTATGTAGGCATCTATACATAACTGTACTGAATAGAAAAGTCTTTCATTTCAACAGAAAGTCTTTCTGGCTTGATGAAGTCAGAAATGAAAAGAGTATTTAAAGGCAGAATGGTAAGCTCTTGAGCTAAAGATGTGGCAGCCTGGGAAGGCATAGGTGTAGATTTCAGACCCGGGCCCCAAGACTAGACACTGGATCTTTCTGATCAAAGAGGAACAGAAGAATCTGGGAAACTGGAAAGGCTGCTCCCTGAGGGAAAGGAAGAGCACAGAACCATAGTTACTGGCTGTGGGGAGCCCTGCCCAAAAGTCTTCTGTGTTCCGGAAACCTGACAAATCACTCTGTACAATGATCCCTTCATAGAACAAACAAGGATTTTCAAGGAGAGAGCTTTAAAAATGACAAGTACAGAAATTTTCAATTGAAACCGTAAATTTCCATAACTAATTGGAAGACAGTGAGGAACAGTAGAGTAGTTAAAGGTATCATTTTAAAAGGGAGAAAATTCTGGATTTGAGCCTTGATTCACCTCTTCCTGCCTGTGTGACCTTGGGCAAATTTCTTCACCCTACTGTGCCTCCCACTCCTCATCTGCAACACGGAAATAAGAATAAGAATAATCCCGATACTGGTCAAGATTGGCTGTGATGTGTCCACAAAGACTTCACAAAATCAGTAACTTATCACACAAAAACGTGTATTTCTCACCTGCACTTCCTGCCCCTTTCGCGTCAGTAGTAGGCCGTACTCCGTGTTGTCCTCACTCAGGGTCCAAGGTTGATGGAAGTCCAATCGCTATGCTTCCGCAGTCACTGCAGACGAGGACCAGAAAGCACTGTGTCGTCTCACACTGGCAATTAAGTGCCTCCCCCCTGGAAGTGACCCACGTCCACTAACATTCTCATCTGATTGACCAAATCGAGCCACATGTTCCCACCTAACTTCAAAGAGGCCAAAAAGTTCAGTCTTACCACGCCTGAAAGAGGCAGAAAACTGTATGAACAGCCCTAACGACTGTGACAGTCCCTCAGGAGGGTGCTGTGAGGGCTGCGTGAGATAATGCCCATCAAAGTCATAGAACACGTAATAGGTAAGTCTCAGGTATTTTTGTTTTTAATTGTAATCATAAAGCATTGCCCATTGTCAAAAAGACTCCTTTTACTTTTGGAAGTCTAGCTGTGTATGTAGCAGCATTTAAAGTAGATTTGAGCTGTTAAATCAATTGATCTCATGGAGACAGAGAGTAGAGTGATGGTTACCAGAGTCTGGGAAGGGTAGCAGGGGAGGGGGTGATGAAGTGGGGATGGTTAATGGGCGCAAAAATATAGTTAGATAGAATGAGCAATGTTTGATAACACAACACAGTGACTATAATCTACAATAAGTCAGGGTATATTCTAAAATAACTAAAAAAGTGGAATCGGAATGTTCCTAACACAAAGAAATGATAAAAGCCTGAGGCGCTGGATACTCCAATTACCCTGATTTAATTAATACACACCGTATGCCTGCATCAAAACACCACATGTACTTTATAAATGTATACAACAATTATGTATTCATAATAATTTTTTAAATATAAATTAATAAATAAAGTAGGCCTGGGGGCTGAGTGTGGTGGTTCACACCTGTAATCCCAGCATTTTTAGAGGATGAAGTGGGAAGATTGCTTGAGCCCAGGAGTTCAAGATCAGCCTGGGCAACAACATGGTGAGACTGTTTCTACAAAAAATAAAAAAATTAGCCAGGTGTGGTGGCGCATGCCTGTTATTCCCAACAACTCAGGAGGCTGAGATAAGAGGAACCCTTGAGCTCAGGAACTTGAGGTTTCAGTGAGTTATGATCACACCACTCACTCCAGCCTGGGTGACAGAGTGAGACCCAATCTCTTAAAAAAAAAAAAAAAGTACATTGTAGATTTGAGGAGCTCAGTAAAGATTATCACCACATTTTTGTGGTTTTTGGATAAATTAAACTTATAAAACCATATCCAAAGGACAGAACATGAACACATAACTGACAATGCAAAATATCAAACCCTACAACTCTACAAATTGTAGAGGATATTCATATATCTTGTCCTTAATTAGAACCAAGCTCTAGAATGAGAGGGCAGGGATGGCAGGAGAGATGGAAACCACGCTAATGGCCTAATAATTGAGGACTTACGGTGTGCTCTCTGGCTGAGCACTTCTGTGCAGCATCTCATTTTATCCTCACAACACCCCAAGAGCTAGGTACTGTTTTATTCCCATTTCGTAGATGAGGAAACAGAGGCACATAGAGATCTAGTAATTTGTCAAGGCCCTAGTACATCGATGAGTATTCAGACAATACAATGAAAGCACAATACTCCTTATTCCTCTGCCCTCCAGCCCCAGGAGGTTTGGCCTCAGTCAATCGGAGGGTCCCATAGGGTAGTAGCCAACTGATTAATTTATTTAGATATGCATATGTAGACTACAACAAAAAAGGGAGTATGTTTTTACCCAAATGATTTTGACGTTTGAATATGGCTATGACTGGGTCTAAGTTAAAACTGAGCATCAGCAAGTGTATGAAGAGCTAACAAATCACTATCAGGTGAAGACTGATCACATTTTCACTTACAGCAATTCTAGGCTTTTTTCTTTTCTGGGGTTGGGGCAAACCCAGCAAAGACACTGCCAGCTCTGCATCTATGTTGCTAAAGGCAGCTGGCATTTGTTGGGTGATCACTGTGTGCCAAGTGAGACCAGAATTTCAGTTCTGACTTTGCCATTTCCGTAACCAGCAATTCTGTGAAAAATCCCTTGTTCTCTTTATGGAGTTCAGTATCTCCTGTTGGTAAAATCCAAGTATCGCCCCAATTATCTTATAAAACATCAATCCCTCTTTCAAACATTTGGAATTTGTCATGCTAGAAACCAAAACTCTACTTTTTTCTGAGAAACCATTTTATAAACATTGTGTTGTCATAGTGGCCACACGTGAAAAGTTTTAAGGACCAAAACTATAGTAGTATTACAGAAATGCATTTGATGGTGACATCCAATTATGTCTTGTATCTAGAATAAAATTTCCAGGTTCCACCAAGAAATCTTCTCTCTACTCCTGGGATGAGAACTGCTATACTAAGTAATCTTTATAATTTCATCCCTTCTGACTCTAAAATTTGACCAGACTGTGACCATGTTTCTCAATTGAAAGAGCAAAGGGAGGGGATAGCTTCTGCAATTTGCACATGTGTTCCATATATCTATTGATTTCTTCATACAAACAAAATCTTGGCTGGTGAGGACACCCAGAAGATAGAGAGAGCATTGTCAGATGTTTAAAAGAGGCTGAGAAACAAGAGTACTAATGATAATTAACAAAGCATATCATTGAATAAAATAGGTAATTAGCCATGATAATGGAAATATAAACAGCACCTAATTAGCAGAACTTTTCATTGCTATCTCTTTTTGCAGATAGTAAACATTTGGTATTTGGCTATCACACCCATGTGCATAATTTCTTAGTTGATTTTGGCCCAACCGACTGGGTAGTAGTCAAAATGTCCAAAATAGTTGAAGGCAGTCACAAGTTTTTATATTCACAGCATTTTCAGTGAGCCAAAGACAACATAAGCATGAATTGAAAGTGTTTTATGATATCAAACAAAGTTCTTGTAAGAATTGCTTTCACCTGATGTCTGTGTTCCAGCAGTTCCTGTAATCCCAAAGAAACAACCCTTCGCCCCACACCTGCCTTTATTCTAAGGTGGAGAACAGAACGGGCTTGGTTCCTCGGTCTCCTGCAGTCTGGCTTCCACGCACATGGTCTACCAAATCTGCTCAGGATAGAGTTTCCAATGACCACCATGTTGCTTAAAGCTAAGAGAAGCTTTGATGTATTTTTCTCTCCATCTTTTTTAACGTCTTTGGTACTTTGACTGTATTGACTGCTTCCTCCTTCAAAATGCACCCTGCTCTGTGATGCCCCTCTCTCGGTTTCTCTCCTACTCCTGTAGTTACACTTTCTCCATTTTTTTTTCTAGCTCTCATTTTTCTGCCCATTTTAAATGGGACTTCGCTAGTAATCTTACCCTCTTTTCCCCTTGTGAATAATCACTGCATAATCTCATGCGCACAATTATCATTAAGCTGTTGCTTTACGTTTCTACTCCCAATGCCTCCACTCCAGCATTCCACACCTGTCTTCTGGATTCTTTGCTTGGCTTCCCTAATTTTTCTCCTTGCTCTCAATGTTCCATTCCCACCCCCCAAATCCATTCTGTACCAATATTTCCAAAGTGCAAATCTGATGCTATTGTTCTTTGTTTTCTGTCCTTTGGTCTTCTTTTTACAAAATCATTTTGTGTTTGGGACAGGGTAGTTTGTAACTCCTTGGGGCTGGGTAAGTGACTCCAGAGGCTGAGGTGACGAAGACAATAATAGCTGCTGTCACAGGCGTGAGCTTCCTGAGGGGAAAGCTGTATGCTGGCCAGACTGGGGCCAGGTGACTCTCCCAGGATCTTCTAGGAGAGAGCAGGGTTTTTGTCACCTGAATTATGGTTGCCAGAATGCATTGTGGTCATTAATAAACTCTTTTTTTTGGTCAGGTTTCATTCTGGCTTAAGGATGATATATGGATTAACATTATAAATTGGGAGAACCAGTAACCACCTGACTCAGAGATTCCAGGAAAGTCATTGGCCTATATTTTCAATTTCCACCAGCCTGACTTAGTGTCTGTTTCATTAGGATTAGATTAGGCTGCTTATAATGCAAAACTCAAAGTAACAGAAACATACATGGAAGTTTGTTTCTCTCTTACATGAACAAAGTCTAAGGGTAAGCAGTTCAGGGCTGGTGAGGTACTCCCTCATCATCAGACATGGGCTCCTTCCAATTTCCTGCTCTATTGTCATCAACACTCTACTTCCACCTCATGGTCCACTCTGGCTGCTTGAGCCCCAGCATTCATGTCTGTGTTCCAGCTAACAGGAACAGACATATCACCTTCCTTTAAGGGCACACTACCTGAAAGTTGCACAGACCACTCTCCTTGCATACCATTAACCAGACCTTAATCATATGGTCACCTTAGCTGCAGGAGAGACTGGGAGATACCATCTTTCTTTTAAAAGATCATGGTCTCAGCTAAAAAATGGGTGTGTCATTGCTAAGGACAAAGTAGCAAATTCACCTATTGAAAAACTGTCTTTGCTGCAGCACCTGAAAGTTCTTTCATGAAGATGCAGACCTTTAGTCCTGAAAGATGTTCAGTCACAGACCCTACTCTATTAGGTGCCATCGTAATTTCTTGGTAGCCATTGATTTACCAGTTCCCTTTCAGCGTGACATCAAGATCAAAAGGATGTCAGGTGGGTGGGAAAAATTACCACCAAGAACCAGAGGGATCCTAAAGCCAGAAGATATCAAATACGCACAATGCACTTAATGATGTCAAAGGACAAAGCAATAAAACAGAGAAGTTAGGGCCTGGTCTGCTATCTGGCCATGAAGTTAGACTCTCTCCTCTGTAAACTCGAAATAATTGGGTTATTATAAGGGTGCAATAGCGAGCTTTAAGATAGTTTTTAAAGCCTCAAGTGCCTTGCCTTGATGGGTAATACACATTAATCAATGTTTCTATGACTAGCTACAAGTATTAGGTTGAACCAAAACCTCCCCAGCTGATGACGATGTGCTTGTTGTAAGCTTTGCGAAGACAGGAACCGCACCTGCTTCATACGCCAGCATCCTCGGTGCCTAGCACGGCACCTGCACGTGGTAGGTACTCAGTACATATTTGTTGAATTAAATGATTTAATGGCCCAATAAGATCAGATAAATTGTGCAGCAAATGGTTAAGAACATCATAGTAAAGATCGCACAAGAGTTCTAAACCAAATTGAGGGGAAGATAGTGTAATGAGGAGATCTGGGGGGAAATGGGAAGCCAAGCTCATCAGCAACTCTTTGGTGCTGGCAAATATTTGGCAAATTGATGAGTATTTTTTACATAACCTTGGGAATTTGGCCTTTTTTTGGTTTTGGTTTTTGAGTTCTTTATGTTCATATTTGATACTTTACAAATTAGGATGGGATAAAACTGTCAACTGGAACCGAACTAATTAATCAGTCAAAGAAAGGCAGGCAGGAAAAAACCTGCTACGTGGACTCGTGTTAAGCAACACAGATAAAAAAAAATTCAGGTCCTGTGAACTACTGGCAACTTCCTCTAGTCCAGATTGTTTTCCCTTGAATTAAACAAATCTAAATGTTTATAAAATTCTCCAGAAAATATGGCGACCACATGAATAAGTCAGTCAACGCTTTCTTTTTCATGGGTTGTGGCAGTGTGTTAACGAGGTATTTATGGTGTCAGTGCCATCATTCCAGATTCGTCACAGTCCATTTAATAGCCACCTGGACGCTGCATCACGTAACCGCCGGAATGTGTAAATATTTCTCATCACCGTTACCAATAGCCCATGCTGGACCAACACCATATAAATCTTCTTCTTTTCATTTTTGCTTTATAAGAAAGAGATATATATTTGCCTCCAGATATACTTTTTTCCCCTCACATATGTCTTGTCCCGCCTTTATGTCAGCTTGCGGTGCCCTTTTCCACCATTATAATGAAAAGTGAATCTCAGCCCCTAATTTAGGTATGCAGGAAATTTAATTTTATTTTTCTATACCTTGCCTCAATTACTATTTCAAATCCTCTTTCCTCAAGGTTGACAAAAACTCAATCTCCACCAATTGAGGATCTTCTCTCTTTCCCCAGAGCTGTTGCTCGGTGCTGAGGATGAGCCTGATACGGTGCCGAGGCAATGAAGTGGGGTTCATCTGCTCTGCTGCTGACACCTCTCCATGTGGCGGATGCTGTGGGTGCTTAGCACAGTCTCTGTTCAGGGCTACCGCTCTCGTTCCCTGGCTGCTGAAGGTTTGCACACTTCTCGGGAGTATCGTCCGTCACTGACTGGAGCCTCCTCTCCCAGAGATGCCTGGAAGGTCCCTCTGTGGCCGGTGACTGACGCAGCAGCGTGAAAGCTCAGCTCCCATGCCTCGAGCCCGAGCAAACTGCAGTGCAATTCACACTCCAGGCTCTCTGTGGGATCAGGCGGGGCCAGGCTTCTCCTGAAACCACATCTCTGCTTCCGTTCTCCCCCTGCCCTGTCCCGCCTGCTTTCCTCTCTTGCTTTCTCCTGAGAACACTCCCTCAAGACGTCGTTGGCACAAGAATCTCCATCTTGGGCTGCATGTCCAGGGAATCTACAGCGAGATGTCCATCATCCTCTATATTCCTGTTGTCAATCTGTTCAGGTCGCTGCTGAGTCATTCCTGTGTGTGAAGCTTCTCCGGAGCTAGCAGTCGCTCTGCTGTGTCTGTGCTACTCTGGCATGCGTGGAATTCTTCTCCTGGGGTGTAGGAAATGAGCTGAGGCTCTTAAGGCCCGTTTGCTGGGGTGACCATACAGTCATCTCTTGTGGAATCTTGCTGCCACATCAGAACTCTGCCTGGCAAAGGAGGTACAAGTCCCCTTGCCCCTCAACCCCAAAGCCCTATCTGGGGACAGTGTCATCTCCTCACCAGGCTGGAGAGTTAGGGTCACGCAGGTCACAGGAATGAACCTGCATCTTAGCTCTCACAGCATGCCTTTGGCCCTCCTCACCCAGTCCAGGAATTCTTTTCTGCTTTCAGAAGCAAAAAACTTTGCTCAAACTGGATACATTATCTCACAAGTCTATTGTCTCCACCGTGAGTCTTTTCTATTCCTTTATTCCAAGAGGCCAGTGACATGCAATAGAAATATAATGTGAGCCACAATCATGGCTCAATGAAAATTACATATGTAATTTTCTAATAGCTACATTTAAAAAAAAAGGAAACAGGTAAAATTAATTTCACTAATACATTTTTCTTAACCCAATAAAATATTTTCATTTCAACATCTAAATCAATTTTAAAAATTAGTAATTGTCTTAGTCCATTCAGGCTGTTATAACAAAATACCATATATGGCTTATAAATAACAGAAATTTATTTCTCATAGTTCTGGAGGCTGGAAGTCTAAGATCAAGGTGCTGACAGATTTGATATCTGGTGAGGGCCGGCTTCTTGGTTCATAGGTGGCAGAAGGGACAAAGAAACTCTTGGGGACTTCTTTGATAAGGGCTCTAATGCCATGAATGGGGGCTCTACCCTCATGACCTAATCACTTCCCAAAGGCCCCACCTCCTAATATTATCACACTGGGGGTTAGGTTTCAACCTATGAATTTTAAGGGGGACACAAACATTCAGTCTATAGCCGTAATGAAGTATTTTACGTTCTTTTTTTGTACTAGGTCTTTGAAATCCAATGTGTGTTCTATATCTACAAAGATCTAGCCACATTCCAGGTACATCAAAGCCACATGTGGCTCACGGCTACCACCTTGGGTGTGCAAGTGTATATGATAAGTCTTCCTTTCTATTCCTTCATTGCCTGGCTTTTGAAACTTAAAATCCAGAATAGCTTATTTTTTATTTGCTTTTTTCTGCTAGTTCATTTATTCCCTGAGACGATGAACCCAGAATGGACAACTTCCCAATAGGGAGCAAAGTTATGGAATAAAAAGAAATCCTGAGAGAGGTGTGGGAGAGCAAGGATTAGTAACTCACAAATTTTATCCTGCCATTGTTTACTGATAAAATATTTATTTATTATATATGTACCCTGTATTATTTATTATATTTTAAGTTACATTTTATTATTATATTAATATATAATATACATTAACTTCATATTTAGCTAATTATTAGTTATATGCTAACTCATAAACATCATAATTGCTATCCTGCTATTGTTTATTGAATTCCCACTACATGCACTTTATAAACTTTATTTCTGGAACTTACAACAGTTCTACACAAAGGTGTGTTCAAATTTGTCAACTGCAGACACAGTCTTATAGAGGTTAAGTAACTTGCACATGGTCAGGGATGATAGAGCCAGAATTCAAACTCAAATCTTGGTAGTAGCTCTCAAATCCTTTGCCTTTTCCACTGCGCCATCCCAATTTCTTTCTCTTCTTGCTTGAAGAGGCGACTTTGATGGAATATATAGGAAAGATTGGGTGCTGCCCCTTCATGGTTAAATGGTTGGTTAAATCAGCTCTCACATTGAACCAACAGGGAACCCAGGAAAGCCACGGAACAGCTGTTGGAATAGCCAGTTCAACCATGATTGCCCTGGCCTTTGGCGCCATCCCAGAGTGAGGCCATTGCTGCTTTCCGTGTCAAGAGAACCTTCATTTCTGATAAATGATGGTGGCTGGGATTGGGAAATTCATGCCCAACCTTTGGCAGCGAGCTACAAGTTCACTCCCTCAAACTGACTGCCTGCAGTTCACAGACACAATTGGACATGAGCACTGGGTTCCCAGCCATCTCTCAGGGCACAGTAGAGACCTGACTTGGAGTTTTAATCCTAGCTTAATCTTTTCTATAATAATTTTCATTTTTTATCTGAAGACAGCTATTTCTTTCTCTTCTGCTCTGGGCTACGCAGATCTAATTTTCTTGTTTCCTTTTTGAAAGAGGGCAGTTCACAAAGTTCAAAGGGCAGCTTGAATAACCTGGCTCACTTCTGTTTAACTCTTAGGTTGTTTTTCAGTGTTTGGATTTGATTTTCTCCTTATTAACAGTCCCAGCTTAGATCACTGTTTAATTTACCTAGTACTAAAAATAATTATTTACACGTCTGCCTTATTCATTTTTAGCAACTCGAGGGAAGCAATTTGATCTTATCAACTCTTTTTTTTCTCATTCAATGCATTCATTCACATACGTTCATCAAGCATCTACAGTATCCCAAGGACAGACCAGCCACAAAGGTTACAAAGAAGGACACAACTGGATCTTGCCCCAAGGAGCTAAGAGCAATATTTCTCACCACATCATGTTAATCAATTTTATAGGAGAAAGAATTCTACAAGTGAGTAAATTTGAAAACTGCTGTGTTAAATTACCTCCCCCCACCTCCATCCCTCACCACTGCAGAACTTCTCAGAGTCTTCAATATGCCACTAGGAATCTCCAAAAGGAACAGTGAAATAAATAGTGTTTCCTGAAATGTTTTGACCACAGAACTGTTTTTATATGATGTAATCTCATGAGACAAGTGTTTGGTGAAACATGCTTCGGGAATGGTGGTTTAGAAGCTGGTAGAGGGGAGAGACATGGAAAAGTAATTGAAATAATATCAGTTAACAATTATGAAGTTCCAAGTTGGGCCAGGCTCTGTATATACGCTGAGAAGAGGGAATCAATCCTCATGAGGAAGGTAGAGATGTCGTTGAGGAGGGGACCCTTAAGCTAACAATGGAAAGATTGGGCAAAGCCTTGCATATAGATCTTTAGGAATATTTGTTGACAAAATGAGTAAAAAGATATATCTGCATTCAACTTAATATATACAATTATAAATTTTAATAGTTGTGTGTTATTTATCTCTTAAGGATCCACTTGGTAAATAACTCAAAATGGCATTTTGGTAGTCTGAATAGTGGCCTCCAACACATTCCCAGAACCTCTGAATATGTTACCTTATATGGCAGAAGAGACTTCGCAGATGTGATCAAGTTAAGAATCTTGGAATGAGGAGATTGTCCTGGATTACCCAGGTGGCTAAAGTCATCACAAGTGTCCTTATAAAAGGGATGCAAGAGATGAAAGAGACAAAAGGTGATATGAACACAGAAGCAGAGAAAGATTTGAAGACGCTATGCTGCTGGCTTAGAAGAGGAAGGAAGGAGGCCACGTCTGTTCTCCAGAAGAGTTAGGAATGGTTGAAACTGTGAAGGGTCGAGGTTAGCTAGTGAAGGAGACATTTTTGATCCCCTGCAGGGATGATGTCTAAATCCATTGCAGCAGTAACCTCAGCCCAATATCAAGTGGGCACTTAACAAATATTTTTTGAATGAATAAGTAAATTGCTCCATCCCCTCGCTCCACCTCTGTATGGTCTTTTAAAGTCTTGTCTACAGAAATGTGGATAATTTAGCACCTCCATTGTTGGAAGCCAGGTAAGAGTATCTCACAAGCAAAAGTTACCACTGAGAGTCCATGTGGTAAAAAGAAGTTTCATGTTTTGCCTCTTGTTTCATTTTCAAATTTCTGCTCATGACCGTGGCCTCCTCCTTGTCTACCAGAAAAGAGGGAGGGGAACTAAAAAGAAAAAAAAAGAAGAAGAAGAAGAAGAAAAAGAAGATAAAGTGCCTTTGTAACAGTTCAGACTTTATCTACAGCTTCCTCTCGAAGCCACCCAGCCCTTCCCCTCAGATTGTAATAACTGTACCCTTTTTAGTTTTTCTTATCAAGGGGAAAATAAGAAAAGAATTGCCTTTTCAAATGCTTTCAGAAGTCACCAGATCGCATCTCAGGAAGGGGAAAATGTTCAGACATTCAGGGAGTTGGGCCCAAAGAAAGGCCTCCTTCCAGTTAAGACACACCTGCTCGCCCCAGAAGGTTCTGGCTCCTGTGTCTGGGAGCCTGGGGGTGTTTACTGAGCCTGGAGGTGCAGCTGTTTGCTTTAGCAAAATAGCTTACACTGTAAATACTCCAAGGTATTGTGCCTGGTGTACGAAAATCTTAGTTCCAGAGCAAATACATAAATCTGCCCCTGACGGGGGCAGCTTAGTGGGCCACATGTTAGGAAACATTCAGAGTTTTCTTTATGAAGGCAGATTGTCTTGCCCTGTGGACTTAGGGGATCCTATTTTCTTTTTTTTTTTTTTTCATTTCAAATCCTCAGGCTCTCAGAAGAATTGAAAACAAGCAGGTGCTTTGAGAACAATGAAAAAAAAACTGCTGGTGGACCTAAAAACATTATTCATTTGAGGGAGTTTTTCCCTCTTTTTTAAATGAGACCGGGTGGAATTAGCCGCAGAGCAGTTATTACAATTTAGCGGGACCAGGTGGCTTTTTGGGTAATGTCTATAATGGACCAAGTTCAGTGGGTGTTGTCAGAAATCTGGTTTGTTTCATGAAAAGGGAGATAGCCAAGCAGACACCAGAGTTCTAAACAAAAAAGAAAGGGAAAAAAAACAATTAAACTGTTGAATTATATCAAAACCTGTGTTACACAGCTTTTCTCACTTGTAATCACAATCTTCGCTGAAAATGTAGATTAAAAAATAGGGTCTCTTTTTCCCGAGAAATACTCCAACCCAAAACGAGTGCTAAAATCAGCCAACCCTACTCCGAGGACCCAGCAAATTACTCAAACGTTTGCTGTTCTGACAGTTCTGTTCTTTACAGCCACTTCCCTTTGTTACTTTAATTTCTTCCTCCTCAAAAAAGAATGGTTGAAATTTATGGCTAGAAGAAATAACTGATTACTGCTGGCAAGTTAACTGAAGGGGCCAATTGTTCCATACGGCAGGAATCAGAAGGCCGGGGAGCCATTCACCAGGAAAGACTGATGTGCGAAAGGGCAAAGCAATGTTCCCTCCATTGTGTGATGAAGACTTTTCATGTTTGGTTCCAAATTCCTAAAGGCAGCCTGGTATGCAGCAGACCAAGCCACGGGGTGAGCATGCAGAAGCTGAAAGTGTACGCTTCACACACAAGGTCGGGGTTGACTTCCAGGAGACAAAGGTTTCCTGTTCACTTTTGTTAGAGGGGTTGGCCGTTTTGCTATTTTCGCATGTAACCTGAATGGCCCTGGGCCTCATCCGATTCCGGTGAGGAATGAGGTCACAGAGACACACAGGAACCCCTCTTCTTCACACAAATAAATACATGCACACACATCCCAAATTGTTTCCAGGGACCCCAGGGAGGCTCTGTGTGCTTAAGCTAGCTTTAACTGGGTGATACTGCTACAAGCAACTGCTGGATATTGACAAAACTTCTCTGCCATCTCCTACCAGGCAATAGAATCTCGGCACCGTGGTCCCACTCTTCCACCAGACACTATCATAGCGTATAAGGATGACACTGAGGCCAGGCCAGGGCTGAGTTCCGCCCAGAAGTGGGAGAACACACTGCCTCACACTTTGCCATCGGATCCTAAGCAACTCTGTATGCACTCACATATGCACTCAGCTGCAACTTTTCCACGTAGCTCTCCACAAGGTTTAGAATGCATCCACGGGACGGAAGAACAGACCCCACCTTGCCTGGTTATCCACCCCCTCCTCTTGCCCCCGTGCCCGCTCACAAAGCATCCTTCTTAGTGAATCATTTTTCTGCCAAGTCTACCAATTCATGCAACAATAACCCTGGCAGAAAACCCTGGCCCCTCAGTCAATGAGCACCAACCAGCCTCTGAACCCCACTGCGAGTCAACCTGTAGGTTCAAGCAAGACCGCAACTAAAAGGGGTCCAATTGGTGTGGCTGGCTCTCTCTGTGACATACTCCTTCCTTCCTTCACTCGTCATTGGATGTGTTTATTGGACATATTACTAACAATGAGAAAGTCGCGGAATAAGAAAATGCTGTAAATGGGAGAGAGCTACGAGATGATCTAGATCAGCCAACTGGGGGAAGAAGAAACCGCAAACCGTATGCCTTCCGCATGGTCGCAGTAACTACAGCAGTTCTAATCACTAACAGGCAGCGATTGCTTCAGAATTTATGAAGCATTTTACATACATTATTTTATTTAAATAATGAACTGAACCCAATCCTGTGGACCCCCAGTTGTTAAATAGCAATGAAATGGAACTTTCTGTTTCTAAGTAGAGAAGCTTAAAAAAAAAATCTTATTAAAAATAGCTCCAAAGGCAATTTGAACATCAAAGAGCTTTTTATGAAACAGCATTTTGATGAGTTAAGTGTAAATGAATCAGAAACATGTGGATTAAATTTTAGTTAAAATAAACAGGAGTTTAAAAATTAAGAGAAAAAGTAGTTTGAAAACACATCTTACTTAATCCAAAGTGTCTGAGGAAAGAAAGGGACTGAGGGTTTTGTAAATCAGGGAGGTGAAAAAATGACAATCTTGTTACCCCGAGTTCTTGTCCGAGGTTCTAGCTGGAGTAAAACTCCACAAACCTTAACCACTAAAAGAGCGGAGACCTAGAAGTTACTTCGAAATTTCCCTTTAAGTTATGAAATTATTGTATTAATACCAGATGACTAAAATCATGAATTAAGCTATCCACAGATTGCTAAGGCCTTGGAGCTTCTGTTTTTCTAACATTATTTTAACTCTTTTTCGGGATGCTTTTAGGAGTGATGTCCTCAGTTTTCAAAGATGTTTTCAAAGTGTGTATCTCTTTCTCCTCCTCTCTCTCTCTCTCTCTCTCTCTCTCTCTAAACATTCAAATATTTATTTTGAGACATCTTGTCATTTTTTTTGCTTCCAGAACTAGACCATCCACAGACTATGAAATTTTTGTTTTCATTTTATTTATCAAAGAGAGAGTCTTGGGCCTGGTGTGGTGGCTCATACCTGTAATGCTAGCACTCTGGGAGGCTGAGGTAGGCAGATCGTTTGAGCTCAGGAGTTCGAGACCATCCTGAGCAAGAGCGAGATCCCATCTCTACTGAAGATAGAAAGAAATTAGCTGGACAACTAAAAATATGTAGAAAAAATTATCCGAGCATGGTGGCGCATGCCTGTAGTCCCAGCTACTCGGGAGGCTGAGGCAGTAGGATTGCCTGAGCCCAGGAGTTTGAGGTTCCTGTGAGCTAGGCTGATGCCACGGCAACAGAGTGAGACTCTGTCTCAAAAAAAAAAAAAAAAAATAACAGAGAGTCTTGGTTGTTGACTGAGCTAGGTATTTTAAGATACACAACTTTAAAAATCTACCTGGTTTAGGGGGTCATAGTTGTTTTCCAGAGTTACATAAGAATCCTAGATTCTAGGCAGTAACCAAAACTGACAAAAGTTTTGGTTTGCACAAGATGATTTCCTTTTGTCATGAGAAATTTCTGCCTTACCGACTGTCCTTTGCTTGTCTTCAGTGAACATAGCCATTTGGCACATTTCACAAATGCTCCTTATGTGAGGAGATAAATTTTTCTTTCTCCAACAGCAAACTCCATTGCAAACTTCAGCTTTCATATGTGGAGATGGTTTTCCCCTCTTCTGGTAGTGAAATCCCCAAAGCATTTGCCACTCTTAGTCTAGCCTCGGTGGCCCCCAAATAAGTACTGCTTTGTGTTGTAGAGTCGTGATAATTCATTCATTTCTAGGACAAGTTTGAGGCAATGTCTGGGTGTCTGCAGTAAACTTGGATTGAGATGGGGAGTTTTGTAGTACCAAGTATCCTCAGCAATATCCTCCACGCTGCCATCCCATCATTATCAGGGTTCCAGGAACCAGGGCAGCCTGAGGCACATTGTCAAATTGTCACAATTTGTGTGTAGCACTCTTCCGGCTTCCCACAGTAGACTCCACAACTTCTGTGCCCACACACAGACCTGGTGCCCTCGTGGGGTACAGTGGAAAGCATCGTGCTTACAGTCACATAAGCCTGGGTTTGAGACTCACATCTACCACTTTCTGGAGGATTCAACAAGAATTTGTCCTGTAAAATAGCATTTTTTTATTTTCCAAGACATTCCGTGTTTGAGTGTCCTGGGCTTAACGCAAGACGTGCAGTCCAATAACTGGCTTTGATGTTGCCTAGTTTGAGTGCCACACTCATCGTATACAGAAGGCATTCTCGCCTTATGACCTGACCTTCGTCCATGCAGACACGCTGTGCTCCTCTCACTGCCTCATCGTTGCCCACGTCGCTTCCTCTGCCTGGAATTCACTCTCCCTCACTGGCTGCGTTTTCTGCCATCAGAAGACTGTCCATCCCTTGGGCTAACCTTTCTGGAATCTCTTCCATGAATATTGAAGATGTCTTCCTCCCCTCAATTCCTGCACCCCAACTGTGACCCTCCCCATCTGATGTCATATAGTGTCAATATTCGGTCTGCATCAACACCATCCCCTCTTCTGAACCTGTTCTGTCCAATACGGTAGCATTAGCCAAGTGCAGCATCTTGATTTTAATTCATTAAAATTAAATAAAATTTAAAATTCGGTTCCTCAGTCACACCAGCCACATTTCAAGTGTTCAGTAACCACATGTGGCTAGTGGTTCTCATATTGGTCAGTGTAGATATGGAACATACCTATCATTGCAGAAAGTCCTATTGGACAGCACAGTTCTAGACTCTACAAGACCAAGGGCTCCGTTTCTTCTATGAATTCTCTCAACCATTTGCTTTACAGACCATACAGCCTGACACATGGGATTTTAGCTACCATCTGCCAACTTCCAGTCTTTCATGGAGCCAATGCAAGTACCTTTTACAGAGCAATGATAGCATTATAAAATTATATCATTTTAAGTGTCTCATACTAACTGAGCACATTATGAGGTCAGTATTAGCAGCTTCATTTTATAATTGAGAGAATTAAGTGAAGTGATTTGCCGAGGCCATGCACCAGTAGGTGATGAAGCTAGAATGTGAGCCCTGGCCTTTCTAACTCCAGCACCCTTGCGATTAAACACCATGCTCTAGAGCAGCATTTCTTAACCTGGGCACTACTGATATCTGGGGCTGGATAACTCTTTCATGTGGAGGCTGTCCCGTGCATTGTGGATGTTGAGCGGAATCCCTGGCCTCTACCTACTAGATGCCAGCAGCACCTCCCCCCATAAAATGTCTTCAGACATGGCCAATGTCCCCTGGGGGGGCAACATCATCCCCAGTTGAGAATCACTGGTCTAGATGATCAGTTAAAATTGGTCAGATGGATAAATAGATGCCCTTCATAATACCAACTTCTTACTTTTAGCAAGTGAGAAGCAAGTTGACACCTCCTCTTAAGAGAAACCAAAATATCCTTCTTTTAATCCCCTGTGTGATCCTCCAGGCCAAGCTCCCATCTGGGCAATGTTCTTTGGCCA